>CAKXYN010000561.1:0-64451 GCA_935064755.1 Tragelaphus eurycerus
TGTCTTTTAATTTCACGGCTGCAGTCACTGTCCACAGGGATCTGATGCTAATAATCCCCACATGCTTCACTATTCCGTCAGTTTTCCTCAGCCTCCTATAAATTTGTAAATAGCCTTTTCATTAAACTCTCCTCAGCTCCATTTGATGGTGTTATTACTTGCTGAGATATTTATGGAAACAAATTTTACTGAAGATGTTTCTCTCCAAGATCTATCTGCCCCTATGGGAATGTAGCTAAAGTGAACAACCATTCTTTGATGGGAAGAGAGCCAATCTCAGTTGTCATCTTAGATTCCTCAAATAAACTCAAAAGCTTAATAGAAATAGACAGTGACTATGTAGAATGCTGAAAAAAGACTTCCAAGAATGCAAAAATGCCCCTTTCCATGTTTCCAATTCTCAACTAATTAAGGAGTTAAAATGACTACTAAATATTAATCACAGAGTATCTTAAAGTGTTTACATTAACCTTGTCATTGCTCTCCTCCATTAGAATAGGTCATCAATGGCAAATAATTTGATACATCAGAAATATATAGAGAGAGCTGTATATGCATCATCCTAGGCTCCAGCTGTGATCCCATCCCCTGGGTTCTGAGAACACAATTCCTGCCTTTGTTGCTCCAGACTTATGATGGAAGAAGCTTTCTGATGTTGCTAATTTATGACCTATTTCAACTACTTTTGCATTTTCAGTTCTCCCAACACCTTTGCAGTCCATCTCCATATTAAATTTCTCCACTGAACAAGCAGGTAAAGAAGTTTCCATCAATGGACACTGACTGAAATACAATTTTAAAAAATAAGCCTTGGAGAACAAGGTGGCAGAGGAGTAGGTGGATGTGGAGTACATCTCTCTCCATGGATACATCAGAAATACATCTTCAGACACAGAAGCACATGCAGAACACCAGCTGGGAGCAGACAGGAGGACCTGACCTGTGAAAAAGACTATATAGAGCCATGCAAAACTCGGTAGGATGAAGGAACTAGGGGGGAAACAGGAGTGCTAGTAGGACTGGACCTGCCCTCGGCAGGTGGAGGAACAGAAGCAGGGATGCAATCCCCACATCAGGGCAATTGTCTGAGTCAGAGGAGAAACATTTAAAGCTGAGAGTGAAACAGCTGATCTGTGGCAGCATAAATGGAATAAGAATCAGACAGTCCTTGCCACAACCTTACATATGCCAGGCAGGAACACAGGTCTCCTGGAAGGGGCAGTGGCTGGGAGCTGGCATTTAGGGACTGTGGAGCAATCCCAGTGTGAGGGCTGCTGTTGACTGCAGAGGAACAGATCGAGGGGATGTGATGGAGGAGATCATGGTAGGAAATGCCTGTGGCAGAAAGCCAGGCAGCCAAAGAAGCAAAGCGATACTGCTGAGTCACGTGTAGGGGGTGGAGCCATCACCATAGCCTCTCTCTCCACATGCCAGCATCAGCAGCTGAACAATAAAGAGGCTGGCCCATCAAATGCCAGATGCACTGAACTACAGAATAGGACCCCACCCAGGGTGCCCATTTAAGTGCCTGATGTGCCAATCCACAGAGTAGGACCCCAGTCAGGGGGCCCCCTCCATGTGCCTGATGCACTGAACAACAAAGAAAAACCCTAGGCAAGGGATTCCTCAAAGTGCCTGAACGGGTAAAGCAATGGAGAAAGACTGCCTAAAGAGGCCTTCTTATTGCCAGTTACAAGAGGCTCAAAAAAAGATAGGGCCATATCTGATAGGACCATAACTCCTGCTGTGGAGGCAGTATGTGTCCCTGAACACGTGGCATCGCCAGGGGCCCTGCAAGCCAAGCAGGTGCGCCACCTTCATGCTCAGCTCTCACTGGGGCAGAGCTGCCACAGGCAAAAAAAAAAAAAAAAAAAAAGTCTAATGTTTATGTGCGCAGGGTCACTTCAGTCCTGTCCGACTCTTTGCAACCCTGTAGACTGTGGCCTGTCAGGCTTCTCTGTCAGAGAGGGGACTCTCCAGGCAAGAATACTGGAGTATATTGGCCAGTACTGGTTGCCATACCTTTCTAGAGCACTGTATTTCCTGCTACTCTAGCCGCTAACCCCCCTGAGTACCTGGTGCTGCCAGAACCCCTGCAACCCAAGCAGCGGCACCACTTCCACATCTGGCCCTCACAGGGCCAAACCCAAGCCCTCCAGAGCAGCCTGTGGCAGCTCTGCCCCAGTGAGAGCTGAGCGTAAAGGTGGTGCAGCTGCTTGGCTTGAAGGGACCCTGCTACTGCTAAGTCACTTCAGTCGTGTCCGACTCTGTGCGACCCCATAGACAGAAGCCCACCAGGCTTCCCCGTCCCTGGGATTCTCCAGGCAAGAACACTGGAGTGGGTTGCCATTTCCTTCTCCAATGCATGAAAGTGAAAAGTGAAAGTGAAGTTGCTCAGTAGTGTCCAACTCTGTGCGACCCCATGGACTACCGCCTACCAGGCTCCTCAGTCCATGGGATTTTCCAGGCAAGAAGTGTTCAGGGACTCCACAGCAGGAGTTATGAACCTATCAGGGTCTTTTTTCAAGCCTCTTGTAGCTGGTGATCGGAAGGCCTCTTTGGCTAGTCTTTCTCCGAAGCTCCTCCTGTTGGACGACCTCCAGGGCAACCCCAATGGACGACCCACACGTAGAGGTGGAAATAAAATCACAATTGAAACACAGGGGCAGTGTGGCTAAGGATGAAGAACCAAAACCTTCCCGCCAGTTGTACAAGGCAGCAGATTAAATCCACATGATCCACTAAGCAGACTCTGTGTCTATGGAATATGTAAAAGGCCATTGAGAGCTCACACAAAAGAAAACGCACTAGCTCTGATAGCTAAGGACATTGGAGGCAAGATAATACAGGAACAGGACCAGATTAGAATCTGAGCAGGTCCCACAGCAGGTCCAGAGATCAGTACAGTGTTGGAGGGCATCCTAGAGAGGTAAGGTGGACTGTGGTTCCCAGCGCAGGAAAGGACTCTGACAGCAATGACTCAACATTTATTATTTTTATTTTTTTGATTTGTTCTGTAGATTCTTTCGGATTTTTTTCTTTTTTTTTTTTCCCCTCCCCCGCGCCCCCCCCCCCCGCCCCGTTGTAGTTGACGATTTTATCAGCACTAAGAAATCCAATTAAGCTTATAACCTTTTTTTTCTTTTTCCTCAGTCACCTTTCTAATTGTTGTCATAAACCTCTGCCTCTACATTGGGCTTTTGCAGTTCTGTGGAGTTTTCTCTTTTTTTTTTTTTACTTTTCTCTTTCTTTAATGTTAATTTATTTTTTTAAACCTATTATTATTTTTTTCTACATCTATTCCTTTGCTTGCTTTTCCTACTATTCTTTTCCCCTTGCAGTTAATCTTTAACATATATAAATTTTCTTTATCTATCTCTCTTTAATTTTGCATGTCTATTCTTTCTCTCCTTTCCTCTCAACATATTTGTTAGTTTTATTTTCATTGCTTTATGCCCCAATTGGCACCTTACTTTAGTTTTGTTTTCCAGTTTGTCCTTTAATTAGTTTTGTTCTGGTAGATATAAGTTTTGGTTTCCTTTGTTTGCCAGGTCAATCTATTGTACTTAATTTTTGTTGGACTGTTTTGATTTTTTCTATGGGTGTATATGTGTATATTCAGTCACACTTTCTAGACAGCTGCCTCTACATGGGCTTTTGCACTCCTGTGAAGTTTTCCTTTTTTTCCCTCTTTTCTTTCTTCTTCTGTTTTTTTTTTCTCTTTTCTCTCTTTTATAATTTTATTTTTAATTTTTTAAACCTATTATATTTTTTGTACAGTTATTCCTTCATTGGCCTTTCCTACTGTTCTTTTCCCCTTGCAATTAATCTTTAATGTATATTAATCTTCTTCATCTACCTCTATTTAACTTTGCATATCTGTTCTTTCTTTCTTTTTCTTTCTTTCCTTTCCTCTCAACATATTTGTTAGTTTTATTTTCATTGTTTTAATCCCCACTTGGCACCTTGCTTTAGTTTTGTTTTCAGTTCGTACCTAAGTTAGGTTTGTTCTTAACTGATAAATATAATTTTTGATTTCCTTTGTTTGCCAGATCAAGCTACTGTACTTTATTTTTGTTGGACTGTTTTCACTTTGCTCATTGGGTGTATATGTATATTCCATTATTTGAATTATTGTTTGCCAGATTTTGCAATTGCCATTTGTCTGGGGTTCATCTTCAGTTTCTCATTTTTGGATATTTGTTTTACTCTCCCTTAATGCTACAACAAACCATTTGTTGAATCTTCATTCCTGACCAGAGATCAAACCCTGAGCCTTTTGAGCGGGAGCACTGACTCCAAGACCCTAGACTACCAGAGAACTAACCCTAGGGAGCATCAAATAGTGAGAACTCACACAAAGGAAACCACTTGAATACAAGACCCAGCATCAACCAACCACCAGTAGCACCCTGTGCAAAAAGCCTCATCTAAACAACAAATAAAACAAAAATGCAAACTCAATCATCAGAAGACAGGAGTACCACCTCACTCAGCCTTGCCCATCAGAGGAAAAACATACAAACAAAAACTCAGCACAAATCTCACCCTATACAAAGCTCACACAAACCATTAGACCAACCTTCAGATCAGATCAGTCGCTCAGTCGTGTCCGACTCTTCGCAACCCCATGAACCGCAGCACGCCAGGCCTCCCTGTCCATCATCAGCTCCCGGAGGTCACTCAGACTCACATCCATCGAGTCAGTGATGCCATCCAGCCATCTCATCCTCTGTCGTCCCCTTCTCCTCCTGCCCTCAATCCCTCCCAGCATCAGAGTCTTCTCCAATGAGTCAACTCTTCGCATGAGGTGGCCAAAATACTGGAGTTTCAGCTTTAGCATCATTCCTTCCAAAGAAATTCCAGGATTGATCTCCTTCAGAATGGACTGGTTGGATCTTCTTGCAGTCCAAGGGACTCTCAAGAGTCTTCTCCAACACCACAGTTCAAAAGCATCAGTTCTTCGGCACTCAGCCTTCTTCACAGTCCAGCTCTCACATCCATACATGACCACAGGAAAGACCATAGCCTTGACTAGGTGAACCTTTGTTGGCAAAGTAATGTCTCTGCTTTTGAATATGCTATCTAGGTTGGTCATAACTTTCCTTCCAAGGAGTAAGCGTCTTTTAGGAGGGCAGAAAACAGAAGGAAGAAAGAATTCAATATTTTTCGAGGAAAGAATTCCACTTTCCTTGAAGCCTGGGAAAAGGAGACTTCAAACACAATAACTTAAAAAAAATGAAAAGGCAGAAAAATATTGGACAAATGAAGGAACAAACTAGAAACACAGCAGTCCAAATAAATGAAGAGGAAATAGGGAAATGACCTGAAAAAGAATTCAGAATAATGAGTAAAGATGATCAAAAATCTTGAAAACAAAATGGAGAAAATGCAAGAATCAATTAACAAAGACCTAGAAGAATTAAATAAAAACTTACAGAGACAAACAACACAATTACTGAAGTTAAAAATACTCTAGAAGGAATCAATAGCAGAATATCTGAAGCAGAAGAACAAATTAGTGAGCTGAAAGATAAAATAGTAGAAATAACTTCTGAAGAGCAAAATAAAGTAGAAAGAATGAAAAGAGCTGATGACAATCTAAGAGACCTCTGGAACCATATCAAATGCACCAACATTCAAATTATAGGGGTCTCAGAAGAAGAAAAAGAAAGAGTGTGAGAAATTTTTTGAAGAGATTATAGTTGAAAATTTCCCCAACATGGAAAAGGAAATAGCCAATCAGGTCCAAGAGGCACAAAGGATTCCATACAGGATAAACCCAAGGAGAAACATGCCAAGACACATACTAATCAAACTGCTGCTGCTGCTGCCAAGTCGCCTCAGTCGTGTCCGACTCTGTGCGACCCCATAGATGGCAGCCCACCAGGCTCTGCCGTCCCTGGGATTCTCCAGGCAAGAACACTGGAGCGGGTTGCCATTGCCTTCTCCATTGTGTGAAAGTGAAAAGTGAAAGTGAAGTTGCTCAGTCACGGCCGACTCGTAGCGACCCCATGGACTGCAGCCCACCAGGCTCCTCCATCCATGGGATTTTCTAGGCAAGAGTGCTGGAGTGGCTTGCCATTGCCTTCTCCAACTAATCAAATTACAAAGACTAAACACAAAGAAAGAATATTATAAGCAGCAAGGGAGAAGCAACAAGTGAAGTACAAGGGAAACCCCATGCACTTAACACCTGATCTTTCAACAGAAACTCTGCATGCCAGTAGGGAATGGCAGGATGTATTTAAAGTACTGAAAGGGAAAAATCTACAACCAAGATTACTGTACCCAGCAAGGATCTCATTCAAAACTGATGGAGAAATAAAAAGCTTTTCAGACCAGCAAAAGTTAAGAGAATTCAGTACCTCCAAACCAGCTTTACAACAAATGTTAAAAGGACTTATATAGTCAAGAAATATCACAGAAGAAAAATAATCTACAAAATCAGCACAAAACAAAGAAAATGGCAATAGAAACATATATATCAATAATTACTTTAAATGTAAATGGATTAAATGCTTCAACCAAAACTGGACAGCTACATGTAAAAGAATGAAATTAGAACACTTCCTAACACCATACACAAAGATAAACCCAAAATAGATTAAAGACCTAAATGTAAGACCAGAAACTATAAAACTCTTAGAGGAAAACATAGAATACTCGATGACATAAATCAAAGCAAGATCCTCTATGACCCACCTCCTAGAATAATGGAAATAAAAACAAAAGTAAACAAATGGGACCTGATTAAACTTAAAAGCTTTTGCACAGCGAAGAAAACTATAAGCAAGGTGAAAAGACAAGCCTCTGAATGGGAGAAAATAATAGCAAATGAAACAACTGACAAAGGATTAATTTCCAAAATATACAAGAAGCTCATACAAGTCAATACCAGATAAACAAACAACCTAATCAAAAAGTGGAAAGAAAAAAAAGACATACAGATGGCTAACAAAGACATGAAAAGATACTCAACATCACTCATTACTAGAGAAATGCACCTCACACTGGTCAAAGTAGCCCTCATCAAAAAGCCTACCAACAATAAATGCTGGAAAGAATGTGGAGAAAAGGGAACTCTCTTGCACTGTTGGTGGGAATGTAAATTGATACAGCCACTATGGACCGTATGAAGATTCCTTAAAAAACTAGGAATAAAACCACCATATGACCCAACAATCCCACTTCTAGGCATATCTCCTGAGGAAACCAAAATTGAAAAAGACACATATGTCCCATTGTTCATTGCAACACTATACACAATAGCTAGAAGATGGAAGCAACGTAGATGTCCATCGACAGATGAATGGATAAAGACGTCATGGTATATATACACAATGGAATATTACTCCGCCATAAAAAGAACGCATTTGAGTCAGTTCTAATGAGGTGGATGAACCTAGAACCTATTATACAGAGTGAAGTAAGTCAGAAAGAGAAAGATAAATACCATGTTCCAACACATATATATGGAATCTAGAAAAATGTTACTGAAGAATTTGTTTACAGGGAAACAATTGAGAAACAGACATAGAGAGTAAACTTATGGACACAGGGAGAGGGGAGGGGAGGGTGAGATGTATAGAAAGAGTAACATGGAAAGTTACATTCAGTTCAGTTCAGTTCACTTCAGTTGCTCAGTCGTGTCTGACTCTTTGTGACCCCATGAATCGCAGCACCCCAGGCCTCCCAGTCCATCACCAACTCCCGGAGTTCACTCAGACTCATATGTATAATAGATAGTCAATGGTAATTTGCTATATGGCTTAGCAAAGTCAAACAAGGGCTCTGTATCAACCTAGAGTTGTGAAATGGGGAGAGATATGGGAGGAAGGTTCAAAAGGGAAAGGATATATGTATACCCATGTCTGATTCATGTTGAGGTTTGACAGAAAACAGCAAAATTCTATAAAGCAATTATCATTCAGTAAAAAATAATTTTTTAAAAAACTAAGCTTTTTCCTTAGTTTAGTGATGTTGTGGCTTTAATTTAATATTGATGGTATAATATCAATAGAACAGACTGAATTGGGAGTCAACAACTGTAAAATTCAAGCTTTAGTTCTACCACTACCTCTTATGTTGTAGACAGACTTTGAACCCATCTCTGTATCCTGCAGCTCCTTCCATTGCAGTATGTCAGCCTGACTTGTGACTGCCAAAATGTGCACATTTCTCTACCTGAGCATACTACAGATCACAAGTACTAAAGAAATAATAACCACCCTCTATTATTTTTGTATTGCATATACAATGAATTAACACACATTGAGAGGCTTAAAAATACATATTAAGGTCTGAAATGAGTCTTCCTGGGATAAAAAAAGGTGTCGATAGAGCTGCATTACTTTCTGGAAGCTTTAGGGAAAAATGTATTTGCTTTTCTTTTCACCTTTTAGAGACATCCCATGTTCATTGGCTAATGTTTCCCTTCTATCTTCAAAGCCAACATGGTATCATCTGACTTTCTCATACAGTATCACTCTGATTCCTATTCTTCTTGTTACATCTCCTTCTCTGATTCTCATTCTCCTGCATCCTTCTTTCACATATAAGGACACTTGGGATTACAGTGGACCCACTCAGGTAATTCAGGATAATATATCTATCTCAATGGTCTTAAGTCATATGCAGGGCCCCCTTTTCCATGTAGGGTGACATAATTACAGGTTCCAGCAATTAGGATATGAGCATCTTTGAGGAACCATTTTTCTGCTTACCACAATCCACACTCTGGCCTGGAAAGATTCATATTTTCTAAAGCTGAAAAAAGTCACTTCCTCACAATATCCCTAAGGTCTAAATCAACTTAAAATGTGAAGCATCAGTTTAAAAGTCCAAAGTTTCATCTAAACCCCATTAGCTCTGAAGTTCCAAATCTCATAATCTAAATGAGATATTGGTGACACTCTGAGTATGATAAAACATAGGACAAAGGTTTTCTCTATCTGAAGGCCTGTGAAACTAGAAAACAAGTTATCTGCCCCCAGCATACAATGGTGTAACCGGCACAGGATAAAAACTATATACATTCCTCTTCAAAAAGGGAGAATTGGGAAGAAAAAGAAAAAAGAGTCATTGATGCCAAGCTATTATGAAAGCCAGCTAAGCTTTTTGTCTGAAGGCTGACCAACAATCCTCTGTGGATCTGTACTCTGATTTATTCTTCCTTTTACATGAAAGGTAGGACAGCTTTTCAGATGTGCAGTTTACTAGCTTTTTATTGCCTTTAGAACTGTGGAGGTCAAAGAGATTTCTTTCATTTTTGTCTTCTCTCTACACCTTTTATTCCAAGTTGGCAGTATTTCTACTGGTATGAAATTCTCAATAATCTTATGGATTTTCTGTGTGTGTCACTAGGATTCATTCCATTAGAAAAATAGCTCCACTACATATCTCTCTAACATCTAAAAAAGATGTCCTTTTCATTATAAGGGACTGGAACGCAAAAGTAGGAAGTCAAGAAACAGCTGGGGTAACAGGGAAATTTGGCCTTGGAATACGGAATGAAGCAGGGCAAAGGCTAATAGAGTTTTGCCAAGAGAATGCACTGGTCATAGCAAACACCGTCTTCTAATAACACAAGAGAAGACTCTACACATGCATCACCAGATGCTCAACACCTAAATCAGATTGATTATATTCTTTGCAGCCAAAGATGGAGAAGCTCTATACAGTCAGCAAAAACAAGACTGGGAGCTGACTGTGGCTCAGATCATGAACTCCTTATTGCCAAATTCAGACTTAAATTGAAGAAAGTAAGGAAAACCACTAGACCATTCAGGTATGACCTAAATTAAATTCCTTATGATTATACAGTGGAAGTGAGAAATAGATTTAAGGGACAAAAAAGATCTTCATGACCAAGATAATCACGATGGTGTGATCATCCACCTAGAGTCAGATATCCTGGAAAGTGAAGTCAAGTGGGCCTTAGGAAACATCACTATGAACAAAGCTAGTGGAGGTGATGGGATTCCAGTTGAGCTATTTCAAATCCTGAAAGATGATGCTGTGAAAGGGCTGCACTCAATATGCCAGCAAATTTGGAAAACTCAGCAGTGGCCACAGGACTGAAAAAAGGCAGTTTTCATTCCAATCCCAAAGAAAGGCAATGCCAAAGAGTGCTCAAACTACTGCACAATTGCACTCATCTCACACACTAGTAAAGTCATGCTCAAAATTCTCCAAGCCAGGCTTCAGGAATATGTGAACTGTGAACTTCCAGATGTTCAAGCTGGTTTTAGAAAAGACAGAGGAGCCAGAGATCAAATTGCCAACATCTGCTGGATCATGGAAAAAGCAAGAGAGTTCCAGAAAAACATCTATTTCTGCTTTATTGACTATGCCAAAGCCTTTGACTGTGTGGATCACAATAAACTGTGGAAAATTCTTCAAGAGAAGGGAATAGCAGACCACTTGACCTTCTTATTGAGAAACCTATATGCAGGTCAGGAAGCAACAGTTAGAAGAGGACATGAAACAACAGACTGGTTCCAAATAGGAAAAGAAGTTCGTCAAGGCTGTATATTGTTGCCCTGCTTATTTACTTATATGCAGAGTACATCATGAGAAATGCTGGGCTGGACAAAGCACAAGCTGCAATCAAGATTGCTGGGAGAAATATCAATAACCTCAGATATGCAGATGACACCACCCTTATGGCAGAAAGTGAAGAGGAACGAAAAAGCCTCTTGATGAAAGTGAAAGTGGAGAGTAAAAAAGTTGGCTTAAAGCTCAACATTCAGAAAACTAACATCATGGCATCTGGTCCCATCACTTCATGGGAAGTAGATGGGGAAACAGTGGAAAAAATGTCAGACTATTTTTTGGGGCTCCAAAATCACTGCAGATGGTGATTGCAGCCATGAAATTAAAAGACGCTTACTCCTTGGAAGGAAAGTTATGACGAACCTAGATAGCATATTCAAAAGCAGAAACATTACTTTGTCAACAAAGGTCCGTCTAGTCAAGGCTATTGTTTTTCCTGTGGTCATGTATGGATGTGAAAGTTGGACTGTAAAGAAAGCTGAGCTCTGAAGAATTGATGCTTTTGAACTGTGGTGTTGGAGAAGACTCTTGAGAGTCCCTTGGACTGCAAGGAGATCCAACCAGTCCACTCTGAAGGAGATCAGCCCTGGGATTTCTTTGGAAGGAATGATGCTAAAGCTGAAACTCCAGTATTTTGGCCACCTCATGCCAAGAGTTGACTCATTGGAGAAGACTGTGATGCTGGGAGGGATTGGGGGCGGGAGGAGGAGGGGATGACAGAGGATGAGATGGCTGGACGGCATCACCGACTCAATGGACATGAGTCTGAGTGAACTCCGGGAGTTGGTGATGGACCGGGAGGCCTGGCGTGCTGCAATTCATGGGGTCGCAAAGAGTCAGACATGACTGAGTGACTGAACTGAACTGACTGACTGACATATCTCTCTGAGATAATCCCATGTCTATTCTAGCTTCTACTGAGACAGCTGAGGTAACCCTTGAGTCACATGTCTCATCTCTTCAAGGAGCTGTCTGTGTGACTGAATGCTCTGAACTTTTCATCCTTACAAGGCACTAATATAAGGTTATTTAGCCACGTTCTTGGCTTTCTCTCCAGAGCACACTTTCTTGGAAGTGACCCTCGAATGGCAACATTTTTGTAATCTAGATAGGCTGGGGATTCTCCAAATCTTCAAGTCCTTTTCCTTTTTGCTTAATATCTCTTCTTTCCACCTATCTTCCTCTTACACTTTACTATAATAAAAATACATCAAGAATAAACCAGGTTGCACCCTCAACATTTTTTTTAGAAATCTTTTCAGCTAATTCTCCAAATTCATCACTTATAAATTTGCTTTCTGCATAGCTTCAGAACAAAATTCCGCTAAATTTTTTGTTGCAATAACAACAAGGAGTTTCTTTCCTCCAGTTTCCAAAAACATGCTCCCCACTTCAATCTAAACCCTTTCAAACTAAACCTTTAGTATCTGTATTTCTGTAAGTAGTCTGTATGACCATTTAGGTATTTTTTCTGAGATTATATGCCTTTTCTCAATCACGCGTATCACTTCTTTCAAGCCCTCACTAACAGACAAATTACCATTCATATTTCTAACTAAAACTGTTCAAAGCAATGTAGGCTTTACCCACTCAAAACTAATTTAAAAATTAGTTTTCTATTGCCTCTGTAACAAGTTACCACACATTTAGTGGCATAAGCAAATGCATGATTAATACATAACTCTGAGGACAGAAATCTGAAATAGGTCTCACTGGGCTAAAATCCAGGGTTTAGCAGAGCCCCATTCCTTTCTTGAGGCTTTAAGGAAGAATTCATTCTCTTGCTTTCTCCACATTCATCCCACATTCCCTGGCTCATGGTCCCCTTTTATTCTCAAAGCCAGAAATAAACAAAGGAGTCTTTCTCACATGGTAGCACTCCAACTCTGACACTGTTGTCACATCTTCTTCTCCCATTCTAATTTTCCTGCCTCCTTCTTTCACTTCTAAAGACCCTTGGGACTACATTGAGTCAAACTGGATAACTCAGGATAATCTCCACATGTCAGGATCCACAATTTAATCATTGGTGGAAGATTCATTTTTCCATGTAAGGTAACATCTTCACATGTTCCAGATATTAAGAAGTGGACATCATTGGGAGGGTGATTATTATGTCTACCACATCCTCATCCCAGGGTTAGCCCCTTATTAATTACTGATATGAATTGACATATTTATACTTCAGTCCCTTGCCCCTTAGATTAGATAACATTGAGATACATATTTTACACTGGTCCTCAGAGTTTCCCAGAAGGATTAAGCTTGAGTTCAACATAATATGACTTGTTTAATTTTTTGGTTATCTATCTTTTTTTATTTACTTCCTCAACTGAGGTTTCCTGACTCCATCTCTCAAATAAACTACTTGCACTAAGATCCTAGTTTCAGGGTCTTCTGCTAGAAGAACTAAGACATTATGTGATCAATCACTCACTTTACTTCTGTACCTCAGTTATCTTGGGAAACCTGATTTCCTCTCAAGGAATATGTATGAATTAAGAAAGGAATAACATTTATGAAAATGTTTTGAAAAAATCTTAAATGAGGGAGCACAGTTGTATGGTATCTTAATTTAAATCTATCCAACTTTCTTTTCTTGACATACTGAATTGGTAAACTTTTGTCAACACCTTTAAAACAATGCTTCTCCACTGGAGGCAATTTTGTCCACTGAAAACATTTGGCAATATCTGAAGATATTTTTAATTGTCAGGACTCTGGTGGGGTAAGGGGGTAGGAAAAGGTTTGCTACTGGCATCTAGTGATAGAGGTAAAGAATGCTACACATCCTATAATGCAGAGGACACCCCCCACCCCGCCACCATAAGAGAATTATCTAGTCTAAATATCAATAGTGTAACTATTTGGAAACTCTGCTCTTCATTCAGATGATTAAACTGATTTATATCATTATTGGGCTTCCCTGGAGGCTCAGCACTAAAGAATCTGCCTGTAATGCATTGGACACTGGTTTGATCCCCGGGTGGGAAAGAACCTTTGGAGAAGGGCATGGCAACCAACTCTAGTATTCTTGCCTGGAGAAACCCATGTTTGAGGAGACTCAGGGGATATAGTCCATAGGGTTGCAAGAGTTGGACTGAAGCAACTGAGCATGTACACATGCATGTCATTATTATGGTATTATAATTTATAATATTTACTATAAATACCAGAATTATTCTTCTACCTCCTACTCAAAGTTTATGTTTGCTCACTTCATTTTTTGAGAATTAATTTTATTCCAATCAAAAAAACCATTGTGTAAACAAGCTAATGTAACTCTCCATAATCACTTTTTCTTGAGAGTAGAATTTTTTTTTACTGTTTTTTACTGTTTTGTCACAGAACCTTAGCAAACCATATTGTAGATGAATCCCAAAGCTATTCTAAAAATGAAGTCACTCAGTCGTGTCCTACTTTTGGCAACATGGACCATAGACTACCAGGCTCCTCTGTCCCTGGGATTCTCCAGGCAAGAATACTGGAGTGAGTTGCCATTTCCTTCTCCAATGCATGAAAGTGAAAAGTGAAAGTGAAGTTGCTCAGTCGTGTCCAACTCTTAGCGACCCCATGGTCTGCAGCCTACCAGGCTCCTCCGTCCATGGGATTTTCCAGGTAAGAGTACTGGAGTGGGCTGCCATTTCCTCCTCCAACAGATCTTCCCAACCCAGGGTTCAAACCTGGGTCTCCTGCATTATAGAGAGACACTTTACCATCTGAGCCACCAGGGAAGATAGTCTCAGAAGCTATTCTAAGCAATTCTAACTGTACCATAAAAGTAATTGTTGTAAGGCAAATAGACAAATTCATCATCAAAATACCAGGTTCTGCCTTACCCAATGGAATAGTGCAGAGTTGAACCTGCTTAAAATATTTCCTTTCCCTTTTTCCTCAAACCATTTACTTCCAATATAGCAAAAAATTAAAATGAGGCATTAGTTATGAGAGAACCAAGGCATCTTTATGAGTGTTTTCTTGGGTCTTTCTGTTATTTTCATCTCCTCTCATTCTCTTTTCTATATTCACTTTACTTCCTTATCTTCTCCATTTTCATTTCAATCTCCCCAACTTTTTATCTTATTTTCACTTTCTCCTTTCTCCACATCTTTTCCTTCCTGTCCCACCCTTTCAACTTTGTTCTTGTCCTCAGAACTAAAATTCTTCTAGTTAACCGAGTGGCACTCACAGAATTAACTACCTTTCCCAACTACTCTGTAAACACGTAAACTTGAGCCATCTGGGTCTTTTAATGTTTCCTGTAAAGTGTGTCACTGCATCAGTTGCCTGTTTTGGCTGGCTGCACAAGAAGTCATTATAAGCTAATATTTCCCTAGGGCACTTCAGTCACTTTATTAATTGTTTTCTTCCTCATGAATGTCTTTTTTTCAGTAATAGACTGATTTTTTTCCTTAAGCACAAGCTGAATTCCCTCCTAATTGTTTACTTGCTTTTTTTTTTTTTTTAATTTAATTTTACCATATCCTATGGCACAGAATTACAGAAATCTTAACAGGGAAAATATCTTATACTTAAAAAAAATTGTTTTGAAATCAGAGTATAAAACTATCTCTAAGATTCTCATCATGTCAAAGAATTCAGAAAACATTATTTTTTAAACACACAAAATAAAGATTAAAAAAGATCCTTGGCTTTGATTTTCCATGACACTGCTATAAGTATTGCTTTTGTTTAACTTATTTATTTAAGTGTTTACCTTGGGTTTTTTTTTTTAATTTTCTAAATTTTTATTATATATTAGAGTATAGTTGATTTGCAATGCTTTGTTAGTTTCAGGTGTACAGCAAAGTGAATCAGTTTTACATATATCTATTCTTTTTCAGATTGTTTTCCCATTTAGATTATTACAGAATACTGAGCAGCTTGGGGTTTTTTAAAGGTAAAGGATGCTGTGAAAGTGCTGAATTCAATATGCCAGCAAATTTGGAAAACTCAGCAGTGGCCACAAGATTGGAAAAGATCAGTTTTCATCCCAATCCCAAAGAAGGGCAATGCCAAAGAATGCTCAAACTACCGCACAATTGCACTCATCTCACATGCTAGTAAAGTAATGCTTAAAATTCTCCAAGCCAGGCTTCAGCAATATGTGAACCGTGAACTTCCTGATGTTCAAGCTGGATTTAAAAAAGGCAGAGGAACCAGAGATCAAATTGCCAACATCCGCTGGATCATGGAAAAAGCAAGAGAGTTCCAGAAAAACATCTATTTCTGCTTTATTGACTATGCCAAAGCCTTTGACTGTGTAGATCACAATAAATTGTGGAAAATTCTGAGAGAGATGGGAATACCAGACCACCTGATCTGCCTCTTGAGAAATCTGTATGTAGGTCAGGAAGCAACAGTTAGAACTGGTCATGGAACAACAGACTGGTTCCAAATAGGAAAAGGAGTACGTCAAGGCTGTATATTGTCACCATGTTTATTTAACTTATATGCAGAGTACATCATGAGAACTGCTGGACTGGAAGAAGCACAAGTTGGAATCAAGATTGCTGCTAAGTCGCTTCAGTCGTGTCCGACTCTGTGCGACCCCATAGACGGAAGCTCACCAGGCACCCCTGTCCCTGGGATTCTCCAGGCAAGAACACTGGAGTGGGTTGCCATTTCCTTCTCCAATGCATGAAAGTGAAAAGTCAAAGTGAAGTCGCTCAGTCGTGTCCGACTCTTAGCGACCCCACAGACTGGAGCCTACCAGGCTCCTCCGTCCATGGGATTTTCCAGGCAAAAGTACTGGGGTGGGGTGCCATTGCCTTCCCCATGGGAGAAATATCAATAACCTCAGATATGCAGATGACACCACCCTTATGGCAGAAAGTGAAGAGGAACTCAAAAGCCTCTTGATGAAAGTGAAAGTGGAGAGTGAAAAGGTGGGCTTAAAGCTCAACATTCAGAAAACGAAGATCATGGCATCTGGTCCCATCACTACATGGGAAATAGATGGAGAAACAGTGGAAACAGTGTCAGACTTTATTTTTCTGGGCTCCAAAATCACTGCAGATGGTGATTGCAGCCATGAAATTAAAAGACGCTTACTCTTTGGAAGGAAAGTTATGACCAACCTAGATAGCATATTCAAAAGCAGAGACATTACTTTGCCAACAAAGGTTCACCTAGTCAAGGCTATGGTCTTTCCTGTGGTCATGTATGGATGTGAGAGCTGGACTGTGAAGAAGGCTGAGCCCCGAAGAACTGATGCATTTGAACTGTGGTGTTGGAGAAGACTCTTGAGAGTCCCTTGGACTGCAAGGAGATCCAACCAGTCCATTCTGAAGGAGATCAGCCCTGGGATTTCTTTGGAAGGAATGATGCTAAAGCTGAAACTCCAGTATTTTGGCCACCTCATGCGAAGAGTTGACTCACTGGAGAAGACTCTGATGCTGGGAGGGATTGAGGGCAGGAGGAGAAGGGGACGACAGAGGATGAGATGGCTGGATGGCATCACTGACTCGATGGACGTGAGTCTGAGTGACCTCCGGGAGCTGGTGATGGACAGGGAGGCCTGGCGTGCTGCGGTTCATGGGGTGGCAAAGAGTCGGACACAACTGAGTGACTGATCTGATCTGATCTGAAGAAGTCTAAGAAATCTCTCCTCGACATTGAAATGATTCTGATTTTGCAGAATAATTTGAGAATAGTTAAATAGTTTGCTGCCAAAATATCTCATAGTTGGAATCATATGTCAGATCAAATTATGTGTTCTAATTTCTGATTGCATATGGAAACATAATTGAAATAACAATAACAGCAATATTATTATTATCTCCTCCATGCCAGCTATAGCGCTTTTGTATTCAGTTTAGTTCAGTCGCTCAGTCGTGTCCAACTCTTTGCAACCCCATGAATTGCAGCACGCCAAGCCTCCCTGTCCATCACCAACTCCCAGAGTTCACTCAAACTCATGTCCATCGAATTTGTGATGCCATCCAGCCGTCTCATCCTCTGTTGTCCCCTTCTCTTCCTGCCCCCAATCCCTCCCAGCATCAGGGTCTTTTCCAATGAGTCAACTCTTCACATGAGGTAGCCAAAGTATTGGAGTTTCAGCTTCAGCATCAGTCCTTCCAATGAAGACCCAGGACTGATCTCCTTTAGGATGGACTGGTTGGATCTCCTTGAAGTCCAAGGGACATTCAAGAGTCTTCTCCAACACCACAGTGCAAAAGTATCAATTCTTCAGAGCTCAGCTTTCTTCACAGTCCAACTCTCACATCCATACATGACCACTGGAAAAACCATAGCCTTGACTAGACGGACCTTTGTTGGCAAAGTAATATCTCTGCTTTTCAATATGCTATCTATGTTGGTCATAACTTTCCTTCCAAGGAGTATGTGTCTTTTAATTTCATGGCTTCAGTCACCACCTGCAGTGATTTTGGAGCCCAAAAATATAAAGTCAATCACTGTTTCCCCATCTACTTCCCATGAAGTGATGGGACCAGATGCCATGATCTTCGTTTTCTGAATGTTGAGCTTTAAGCCAACTTTTTCACTCTCCTCTTTCACTTTCATCAAGAGGCTTTTGAGTTCCTCTTCACTTTCTGCCATAAGGGTGATGTCATCTGCATGTCTGAGGTTATTGATATTTCTCCCGGCAATCTTGATTCCAGCTTATGCTTCGTCTAGCCCAGCGTTTCTCATGATGTACTCTGTATTAAGTTAAATAAGCAGGGTGACAATATACAGCCTTGACATACTCCTTTTCCTATTTGAAACCAGTCTGTTGTTTCATGTCCAGTTCTAACTGTTGCTTCCTTACCTGCATATAGGTTTATCAGGAGGCAGGTCAAGTGGTCTGGTATTCCCATCTCTTTCAGAATTTTCCACAGTTTATGGTATCAGTATCCCTAATTGTCACAACCTTTTTTCTACCTCACTTCTTACATCTTCCAATTTTTATATTTTTCTAACCTCTTCCCTCTACCTTTTGTCTAGATTTACTTTACTTATTTAGTTGCTCCATTGTCTTTTTCACCCTCATCTTCTTCATGTCACTATTATGACCAATGGTTTTCTGATATAGAAACAAAGGCTTTCACACTCAAAGAAGTGATACAATTTGTCTAGAATCATAAGCATTGTACAAATGAAAGGTGATATCCAATCCAGGTCTCTCTGACTTCAAAAATCTGTAATAATAAGAATGCCTTTAAAGAATCATTCACTTCAATTTTTCCTCTGTACTTCTTTTGAAAACTTTGCTTAGCTTACTTTGGGCTTCCCCAATGGCTCAGTGGTAAAGAATTTGCCTGCATGCAGTAGACGTGGGTTGGATCCCTGGGTTGGCAAGATCCCTGGAAGAGGAAATGGTAACCCACTTCAGTATTCTAGCTTGAAAAAAAAAAAAAAAAAAATCCCATGAACAAAGGAGCTTGGCAGGCTACATTCCACGGAGTTGCAGAGAGTCAGACATCACTAAGTGACTAAACATGCATAGCTTACTTTGGGCATTCATGTGATATAGTTCTCTTCCTAATATATACATATGCAATACCCTTCCCCGCCCCCCACCTTTTTTACGATATCCCCAAGTCTGTTTAGGCTAGTTTAATTGCTCAAGTTGGACTGGGTGAAGAAATCCTCTTTAGGAATAGAAGGCAAATTCATGCAGCCTAGAAAAAAACTGAGTTAATCCCAAAGGTATACTTGGCAACTGCCATTTACAGAAGCCCTGAATAAGAGGCTGGACCTGAGATTCACCAGGATCAAACAAGAGTATTAATGACTATTAAAAAGTCTTTAAATTATTTGAAATCTTTCAACAATATGATATATATATGCACATATATATTTTTTCTCTGATATCTGTGACCATAAAAATTATAAAATATGTCTTACTTTTTGTTGAAAAGCTTTCCTAATTGGTGGTATAGATTTTATATGTTTCTAGATGAGTAATGTATATTCTAATGCAGGGTTCTGTTAAAGTAAGTAATTTTTTGAACCCATATGAAAGCCACTTAAAAACAAAATCCCCCTCTGATATATAATCATGTGCCCTCCAGCATGCCTTTCTGCACTGACTGTGATCTCTGAGAAACTATAAGAAATATTGGAAAATATTTAAGACATTATGACTCAACTCACCATAAATGGATCTGGCTGGCCCAAGCATCAGATGCACATTCTTCAAAACAGCTGTTAGCAAGAATTTCAACTTACAACAAAATGAACAGAAGAAATAAAAAACAATTAAAGAAAGAAAAAGAAAATAAGTTCTTTGCAATAATAACGTTCAAATGCAATAAGCAATTTGGATCTAGGAAGCAATACCAAGAGTATACACACTTGGCTAAGATTTCATTTGTTCTTTCCTAAAGAGGGTTTCAAGGCTATGGTCTTTCCTGTGGTCATGTATGGATGTGAGAGCTGGACTGTGAAGAAGGCTGAGTGCCGAAGAATTGATGCTTTTGAACTGTGGTGTTGGAGAAGACTCTTGAGAGTCCCTTGGACTGCAAGGAGATCCAACCAGTCCATTCTGAAGGAGATCAGCCCTGGGATTTCTTTGGAAGGAATGATGCTAAAGCTGAAACTCCAGTATTTTGGCCACCTCATGCGAAGAGTTGACTCATTGGAGAAGACTCTGATGCTGGGAGGGATTGAGGGCAGGAGGAGAAGGGGACGACAGAGGATGAGATGGCTGGATGGCATCACTGACTCGATGGATGTGGGTCTGAGTGACCTCCGGGAGCTGGTGATGGACAGGGAGGCCTGGCGTGCTGCAGTTCATGGGGTCGCAAAGAGTCGGACATGACTGAGCGACTGATCTGATCTGATCTGATCTGAAAGAGGGTTTCTGGACTGATATTGAGTTCTGAATCCCATCTAATAAAAGAAACACTACTAAAGAAAGATTGGTAACTCATAAATGTGCCAAGAGAAAGAATGGAGATGAGTGGAGATGAGTGGAGATGAGTGCACAGTGTTGGCTGAAACCAGTTAAAATTTACATAGAATATCCTATTATTTCATCTTTCATTGTCACTCCAGTAAAAACATCCAAATGACAAGATAAGGAAATCAGAGCCTTTTCAGTTCTAAAAATTCAATTTCACCTCTTAAATGACCAAACTTTTAGTGAGGTATATAAGACAATAAACATCAGAGTAAGTGGTCCCCAATTTTGTACATAGGATACTTTGATTCATCACCATTAAAAAAGCATGCTGTGCTAAATAAGGCAAACTAGGTTTGATTAATTTTCTCTCCCCCTGTTTCTATACCATGTTTTCATTTTTTATATAATAAAAATAATTTAGAACAAGATACACTGGTTCATTGAAGCTAGCTTACATAATTAAGGTTGGAACTCTGAAGTACCAATAAATTGTTGTCACACCTATATCATACAATCAAAGAGTTTCCATACTCTCTCTCATGGTCCATATGTGTTCATGAAAGCAGCCTACTCATATTTAACCCATGTCTGTTAAGGGCCCTGTGTGGACCCCAGAACATAATAATGAAATATTAATTTCTGTAGCATTACAGCAGGAAAAGAGGTTTGGTCATTGTTATATTCTATAAGAGGGAAATCTTTCAGTTCAGTTCAGTTTAGTTCAATCACTCAGTCATGTCTGATTTTTCATGATCCCATGGACTGCAGCACTGCAGGCTTCCCTGTCCATCACCAATTCCCAGAGCTTGCTCAAACTCATGTCCATCGAGTTGCTGATGTCATCCAACTGTCTCATCCTTTGTCATCCCCTTTGCCTGCCTTCAATTTTTCCCAGCATCAGAGTCTTTTTTTGAATGAGTCAGTTCTTTGCATCAGGTGGCCAAAGGATTGGAGCTCAGCTTCAGCATCAGTTCTTCCAATGAATATGCAGGACTTACTTTAGGACTGACTGGTCTGACCTCCTTGCAGTCCAAGGGACACTCAAGAGTCTTCAGGGGAAAGCTTTAACATCTGAAAAATAAAGTTCCATAGTTGATTCTACTCTCAACTGTCCAGCACCTCTCCCTGGGTGGCCTCAAACAAGCCCTGCACTCCATATCTTCCTCATTTAGAAAATCAGCTACTACCTATCTCCCAGGGATTTTGTGAAACTAAGTAAGATTAAAGTGTTTATGAGGCCAGGCAGATATTTATGGGTGAATGAACCCACCAAATGTTCTCACAAAATTGAAACACATATTAAGCCTATTCCTCCTTTTTATAAGAAGTATGATGGTTATTTAAAGCACGAATAAAACTTTTTTTTCAAGAAGTTCAGAAGTCTAGAGTCATGAAAGTCATGTAAACAGTGAGATTTATGCCTGACTTCTTAACAGAAGCAATGGAAGTCAGAAGACAGTGGAATGAATTATTTGAAGTACAAAAAGAAAGCTTCAGTTCAGTTCAATTCAGTTCAGTCGTGTCTGATTCTTTGCAACCCCATGGACTGCAGCACGCCAGGATTCCCCATTCATCACCAACTCCAAGAGCTTACTCAAACTCACGTCGATTGAGTCAGTGATGTCATCCAACCATCTCATCCTCTGTTGTCATCTTCTCCTCCCACCTTCAACCTTTCCCAGCATCAGGGTCTTTTCAAATGAGTCAATTATTTGCATCAAAGTATTGGAGTTTCAGCTTCAGCATCAGTCTTTCCAATGAAGCAAAGGCAAAATAAATACATTTCCAGACAACCAAAACCAGAATTTATCACCAGAAGCCTTACACTAAGAGAAGCACTATAGAGAGTTGTTTAAGTAGAAGGAAAATAATCCCTTGCAGAAATGCAGAAAAAAAATGAGAAGAAAGGAGGAGAAATAGAAAGTATAGATATGTGCATAAGCAAAATCGTATTAATATTACTTTACAAAACAATAATATCTTGTGATGTCAGTTCATTAAAATGGATAAAAGCAAACTGTTTGCACCATTTTGCATTTCCAAGTAATGTTTGAGAGCTCCATTTTCTGAACATCTCTCATAGGAAATTGCTTTTGTAATTTTAATTTTTTAATTTTAGCCAATAAAATACTGTAAAACAGTGTCTTATTATGATTTTAATTCATATTTTTCTAATAATAATTAGAAAATATCATATGTATTTTTTGAAATATATGTTCAAAATGTTTTCCCATTTTAAAATTGAACTGTTTTCTTTTTTTAATATAAATTTATTTATTTTAATTGGAGGCTAATTACTTTACAATATTGTATTGGTTTTGCCATACATCATTATTATTGACTGAAAAGAGAGTTTTATTCTGGGCACAAGATCTATATCAGATATGAAAAATGAAGAGAAATGAAAACATATTTCTATACCTCTACAGAATGTTTATAGCAGCTTTATTCATAATCATCCAAAATTTTAAGCAGTGTCCATCAAACAGTAAATGGATAAGCAAGTTGTAGTAGCTCCACACAATGGAAATCTCCTTAGTGGTTAAAAAGTAATTAACTACTGATATGATACTTGCAATATGTGTGAGTCTCAGAAGCATTATGGCATGTGAAAACAGGCATATACAAGCTATAATATGTAACTTGCATAATTGTTTCATTTTGTTCAGTGACCTCCTGGAAAACAAAATCCATTCAAAGCAAAAATCATATCAGTGGCTGTGATGGGTTGGAGTAAAAATATTGATTATAAGGAAGCACAAGAAAATATTTAGAATATATGTGGTTATGGCAACATTCTCTATCTTGATGATGGTTGGTTAAATGACTGTATTTGTTTCTCAAACTCATAAAACTGTACACATAAAAGAGTAACTGCATGTAAAGTACATTGCAATAAATCTAGCATAATAAAAGAAATCATAATATAAAATATGCAAGTAATAAGTGTCTGGGAAGTGGGGAAAATATGAATTTATAGGCTCAGATGGTAAAGAATCTGCTGGCAAAGCAGGAGACCCCGGTTTGATTCCTGAGTAGAGTTGATCACCTGGAGAAAGGTAAAACAACCCATTTCAGTTGTCTTGCCTGGAGAATCCCTTGGGCAGAGGAGTCTGACAGGCCACAGTCCATAAGTAAGTAAGACATGACTGAAGAGACCTGCATGCAAACATGGAAGGATAATTTATATAAATATAAAGTCTATATTAAATAGTAATAAATCATAGCTATATAATGCAAAGTCTAAATTAACTACAAAATATTACTGAGAGAAAATAATGCCCACATAACAGAAGGAATAGACCTTGCTCATAAATTGGAAGACTCAATAATATAAGATATAAATTCTTTCCAAATGATATATGATCAGTACAATTCCAATCATAATAAATCTCAGCAGCCTTTTTTGTAGAACCTGACATGCTGATTCTAAAATGGAGATGGAAATGGAAAATCATGCAAAATTTCTTCAAAGAAATTTTGAAGAACAAAGTTGGAAGACTTACACCACAGATTTTATGTAGATCATAGATATAAATGTGAAAGTAAATCCATAAAGTTTCTGAAAGTCAGTAGAAAATTATTTTTAATACCTTGGGGTAAGCCCATCAGCAGAAAATTGGATTAAAGATTTACTAAGCATGGCCCTGCCCATCAGAATAAGACTCAGTCTCCTCCTCAGTCAGTCTCTCACATGAGGAAGCTTCCATAAGCCTCTTATAATTATCCTCCAAAGGGCAGACAGAATGAAAACCACAACCACTGAAAACTAATCAAACTGATCACATGGAAAACAGCCTGGTCTAACTCAATGAAACTATGAGACATACCGTGTAGGGCCTCTCATGATGGACAGGTCATGGTGGAAAGTTCTGACAAAATGTGGTCCACTGGAGAAGGAAATGGCAAACCACTTCAGTATTCTTGCCTTGAGAATCCCATAAACACTATGAAAAGGCAAAAAGACACTGAAAGATGAATTCCCCAGGTCGGTAGTTGCCCAGTACGCTACTGGAGAACAGTGGAGAAATAACTCCAGGAAGCATGAAGAGACAGAGTCAAAACAAAAACGACACCCAGTTGTGGATGGGACTGGTGATGGAAGTAAAGTCAAATGCTGTGACAACAATATTGCATAAGAACCTGGACTGTTAGGTCCATGAATCAAGGTAAATTGGAAGTGGTCAAACAGGAGATGGCAAGAGTGAACATCAACATTTTAGGAATCAGTGAACTAAAATGGACTGGAATGGGTGAATTTAACTCAGATGACCATTATATCTACTACTATGGGCAAGAATCCCTTAGAAGAAATTCTTCATAGTAAACAAAAGAGTTCGAAAGGCAGTATTTGGATGAAACCTCAAAAACGACAGAATTGCCAAATAGAAAACAACAACAACAACAACAACCCGACAGAATGATCTCTGTTCCAAGGCAAACCATTCAATATCACAGTAGTCCAAGTCTATGCCCCAACCAGTTAATGCTGAAGAAGCTGAAGTTAAATGGTTCTATGAAGACCTGCAAGACCTTCTAAAACTAACACTGAAAAATTATTTCCTTTTCATTATAGGGGACTGGAATGCAAAAGTAGGAAGTCAAGAGATACCTGGAGTAACAGGGAAATATGCCTTGGGGTACAAAATGAAGCACGACAAAGGTTAACAGCGTTTTGCCAAGAGATCTCACTGGTTATAGGAAATACCCTCTTCCAACAGCACAGGAGAAGACCCTACACATGGGCATCACCAGATAGTCAATACCAAAATCAGATTGATTATATTCTCTGAAGCCAAAGATGAAGAATCTCTATACAGTCAGCAAAAAACAAGAGCAGGAGCTGACTGTGGATCAGATCATGAACTCCTTATTAAAATTTCAGACTTAAACTGAAGAAAGTAGGAAAAACCACTAGACCATTCAGATATGACCTTAATCAAATCCCTTATGATTATACAGTGGAAGTGACAAATAGATTCAAGGGACTAGATCTGATAGACTGAGTGCCTGATGGACTATGGATGGAGGTTTGTGACATTGAACAGGAGGTACTGATCAAGATCATACCCAAGGAAAAGAAATGCAAGAAGGCAAAATGGTTGTCTTCGGACACCTTACAAGTAGCTGAGAAAAGAAGAGAAGAAAAGGCACAGGAGAAAAGGAAAGATATACCCATTTTGATGCACAGTATCAAAGAATAACAAGGAGAGATAAGAAAGGCTTCCTTCCCTCCATTCTTTCTAATGCAAAGAAAAAGAGGAAAACAATACAAAGGGAAGGACTAGACATCTCTTCAAGAAAATAAAAGATATCAAGGGAATATTTTATGCAAAGATGGGCAAAATAAAGGACAGAAGCAGTATGGACCTAACGGAAGCAGAAGATATTAAGAAGTGGCAACAATACACAGAAGAACTGTACAAAAGAGATCTTCATGACGCAGATAATGACTGTGGTGTGATCACTCATCTAGAGCCAGACATCTTGGAATGTGAAGTAAAGTGGGCCTTAGAAAGCATCACTATGAACACAGCTAGTGAAGGTGATGGAATTCCAGTTTAGCAATTTCAAATCCTAAAAGAAGATGCTGTGAAAGTGCTGCACTCAATATTCCAGCAAATTCCCCCTAAAAGAAGATGCTGTGAAAGTGCTGCACTCAATATTCCAGCAAATTCGGAGAACTTAGTAATGGCCACAGGACTGGAAAAGGTCAGTTTTCATTCTAATCCCTAAGAAAGGCAATGCCAAAGAATGTTCAAACTACCACACAATTGCACTCATCTCACACACTAGTAAAGTGATGCTTAAAATTCTCCAAGCGAGGCTTCAACAGTACATGAACTGTGAACTTCCAGATGTTCAAGCTGGATTTAGATAAGGCAGAGGAAACAGAGATCAAATTGCCAGCACCCGCTGAATCATTGAAAATGCAAGAGAATTTCGGAAAAACATCTACTTCTGCTTTATTGACTACATCAAAGCCTTTGACTGTGTGGATCACAATAAACTGTGGGAAAATTCTGAAAGAGATGGAAAAACCAAACCATCTTACCTGTTTCCTGAAAAACCCATACACAGGTCAAAAAGCAACAGTTAGAATCCGACATGGAACAACAGACTGTTTCCAAATTGTGAAAGGAGTACACCAAGGCTGAACAGTGTCACTCTGCTTATTCAGCTTATATGCAGAGTACATCATGTGAAATACTGGGCTGGAAGAAGCACAAGCTGGAATCAAGATTGCTGGGAGAAATATCAATAACCTCAGATATGCAGTTGACACCACCTTTATGGCAGAAAGTGGAGAACTTAAGAGCCTCTTGATGAAAGTGAAGGAGAGTTAATAAGCTTGCTTAAAAATCAACATTTAGAAAACTAAGATCATGGCATCCTATCCCATCACTTCATGGCAAATAGATGGGGAAAAAATGGAAACAATGTCAGACTTTATTTTCTTGGGCTCCAAAATCACTGCAAATGATGACTGTAGTCATGAAACTAAAAGACTTGCTCCTTTGAAGAAAAGTTATGACCAACATAGACAGCATATTAAAAAGCAGAGATTTTACTTTGCCAACAAAGGTCCATCTAGTCAAAAGCTATGGTTTTTCCAGTAGTCATGTATGGATGTGAAAATTGGACTATAAAGAAAGCTGAGTACCAATAAATTGATGTTTTTGAACTGTGGTGGTGGAGAAGACTTTTGAGAGTCCCTCGGCCTGCAAGATCAAACCAGTCCATCCTAAAGGAAATCAGTCCTGAATATTCATTGGAAGGACTGATGATGAATCTGAAACTCCAATACTTCAGCCATTTGATGCAAATAACTGATTCATTTGAAAAGACCGTGATGCTGGGAAAGATTGAAGATGGGAGGAGAAGGAGATGACAGAGGATGAGATGGCTGGATGGCATCACTGACTCAATGGACGTGAATTTGAGTAAGCTCTGGGAGCTGGTATCACTTCATGGGAAATAGATGGGGAAACAATGGAAACAGTGTCAGACTTTATTTTGGGGGCTCCAAAATCACTGCAGATGGTGACTGCAGCCATGAAATTAAAAGACACTTACTCCTTGGGAGGAAAGTTATGACCAACCTAGATAGCATATTCAAAAGCAGAGACATTACTTTGCCAACAAAGGCCTGTCTAGTAAAGGCTATGGTTTTTCCTGCGGTCATGTATGGATGTGAGAGTTGGACTGTGAAGAAGGCTGAGTGCCGAAGAATTCATGCTTTTGAACTGTGGTATTGGAGAAGACTCTTGAGAGTCCCTTGGACTGCAAGGAGACTCAACCAGTCCATTCTGAAGGAGATCAGCCCTGGGTGTTCTTTGGAAGGAATGATGCTAAAGCTGAAACTCCAGTACTTTGGCCACCTCATGCAAAGAGTTGACTCATTGGAAAAGACTCTGATGCTGGGAGGGATTGGGGGCAGGATGAGAAGGGGACGACAGAGGATGAGATGGCTGGATGGCATCACTGACTCAATGGATGTGAGTCTGGGTGAACTCCGGGAGTTGGTGATGGACAGGGAGGCCTGGCATGCTGCGATTCATGGGGTCGCAAAGAGTCAGATACAACTGAGGACTGAACTGACTAAACTGACTGGGAGTTGGTGATGGACAGGAAGGCCTGGTGTGCTGTAGTCCATGGGGTCGCAAAAGTTGGACAAGACTGAGCACCTGAACGAAGTTGAATTGGGGTGAGCACAAAAAGCTCAAACAGTAGGATTAAATCTTGATAAATTGGACTTTATGAAAACCAAGAACTTGCTTCACCAAAAGATAAAATTAAAACAGATAAAAAGCAAGACATTGAGTGAGACAAGATATTTCTAACAGGTTTACATGAGGACTTCATAATATGTAAAAAAAAAACTCCTGCCAATCAATAAGAAAAAGAGAAACAATGCAATTTCTAACACATTTGAACAGACATTTCATAAAAGAGATTATCCAAATTATCAACAGCCATATTAAAGGTTTCCTAGGCATGATTTTTCAGAGAAGTACAAATTAAAACCAGAGTAAGTCATTATTGCATATCTACTAGTATAACTAACATTATCCAGTATTACTGATAATATGGAGTAACAGGAACACTTATGCATGGCAGAAGGAATGATAAGTCTTGGAGTTTCAGTCACTCAAAAACTCTTGCGCTTATTTACTGAAAGTGTACGTGTACATAGTCCTTGGCTTAAAAATTCCTTTCCTAGATATGTACTCAACAGAAATGAGCACTATGTCTAACAAAAGAAATGTATAGGAATTGTTAGGGGAAGCATACTGACTGAATGACTGAAGCCACCAGCGCCGCCCCCTGCCCGGCCAGGCACTATAGTAACCATTTGCATGTTGTTTTATAAAAGGAGGTCCTGGTGAGGAACATGCAACTGGTAAGCCACCATCAACCAGAAGAGTTTGGGAAAGGTCAAAAGGAGACACCACATGTATGACCACCTCCCAGAATCATTCTCACTGACATCCATCCTGGCTGAACAAGGCAAGCACCACCAGGAAGGACTCTGAGTCAGAATGAATGGCTAAAGACAACCCAGAAACTAATCCCATCACCATAAAATCATCATAGAGCCACATGGCAGTTCTCCTGGGTTCCTTTACCCTACTGCTCTATGCCCTGGCGCCTTTTCCAAAAAAATCTCTTGCTTTGTCACCACATGTGTCTCCTTGGACAATTTATTTCTGAGTGTTAGACAAGAGCCCACTTTCAGGCCCTGGAAGAGGTCCTCTTTCCTGCAACAGAATGTTAATAGCCAAAAATTGGAAACAATTCAGGCATTCACCAATAGTAGATGGATAATTTGGGGTGTGAGTCTGAGTGACCTCCGAGAGCTGGTGATGGATAGGGAGGCCTGGTGTGCTGCAGTTCATGGGGTCGCAAAGAGTCGGACAAGACTGAGCGACTGATCTGATCTGATCTGAATTTGGGGTGTTTCAATACAATGAAATGCTACATAGCAATGAAAGAGCCTAAGATACTGATACATGTAACATCATGGATGAATCTCACAGATTTGATAGGAAGCCAAAACAAGAGTAGTACTATATGGTTCCATGTCTGTGAAGTTTGAAATGAGGCAAAACTAATCCAACCAATCCCATCCTAAAGGAGATTAGTCCTGGCTGTTCATTGGAGGGAATGATGTTATAGCTGAAACTCCAATACTTTGGCCACCTGATGCAAAGAGTTGACTCATTTGAAAAGAGCCTGATGCTGGGAAAGACTGAGGGCAGGTGGAGAAGGAGATGACAGAGGATGAGATGGTTGGATGGCATCACTGACCCAATGGACATGGGTTTGGGTGGACTCCAGGCGTTGGTGATGGACAAGGAGGCCTGGTGTGCTGAATTTTATGTGGTTGTAAAGAGTCGGACACAACTGAGAGACTGAACTGAACTGAATCTATGTGGATGGATATCACATAGTAATCACCTTTCCTCAACTTAATGGCTGGAGTGGGACATGAGTAAAGTGACAAGACAGTAATGCTTTTTATCTTGATAATGGAAATAAGATGTTCTTACCACCACTGAGCTAGTGTTTCTCTTCACCATCTCTTAACACCCAGGATTCCTTGTTACACTTATTACAAGCCTTATTTCAGGCCTCAGATATATGAACTACGAAGTCCAAATTCTGAGTGTCTCTTTATACCAAGTCACCTAATATATATGTCACATCTATGTATCCTTGTGGGTGTACAAACTAGGAGAAGAACTGACTAGAATGCTCGTAATGAGACAAAAGAAACAAAACAGCAACAACAAATAGAATAAGAAGCTAAGATATAAGACAACTACTATTTTTGTCTGTTCATTCATTTTATTTTAATTTGGTTAGTTGGTTTTTATATTTGTTGGTCATTCTCTTTGACTTTTTGATGTTTGGTCATTTCTAAAATTCTCTTTGCATCTCACTTCCCAAACTACCTCTTTACAGATCAGGAAAGGGCATCTAATACCAAAAATATAGGCACCATCTTAAAATCAGCTCCCTAGGCTGAGCCTCTGGATGCTTTAGGCTCAGATCAGATTAGTTGCTCAGTCGTGTCTGACTCTTTGTGACCCCATGAATCGCAGCACGCCAGGCCTCCCTGTCCATCGCCAACTCCTGGAGTTCACCCAGACTCATGTCCATCGAGTCAGTGATGCCATTCAGCCATCTCATCCTCTGTCGTCCCCTTCTCCTCTTGCCCCCAATCCCTCCCAGTATCAGAGTCTTTTCCAATGAGTTCGTAGTGATGCTTTCTAAGGCCCACTTGACTTCACATTCCAGGATGTCTGGCTCTAGGTCAGTGATCACACCATCATGATTATCTGGGTCGTGAAGATCTTTTTTGTACAGTTCTTCTGTGTATTCTTGCCATATCTTCTTAATATCTTCTGCTTCTGTCAGATCCATACCATTTCTGTCCTTTATCGAGCCCATCTTTGCATGAAATGTTCCTTTGGTATATCTGATTTTCTTGAAGAGATCTCTAGTCTTTCCCATTCTCTTGTTTTCCTCTATTTCTTTGCATTGATCGCTGAAGAAGGCTTTCTTATCTCTTCTTGCTATTCTTTGGAACTCTGCATTCAGATGTTTATATCTTTCCTTTTCTCCTCTGCTTTTTGCTTCTATTCTTTTCACAGCTATTTGTAAGGCCTCCCCAGACAGCCATTTTGCTTTTTTGCATTTCTTTTCCATGGGGATGGTCTTGATCCCTGTCTCCTGTACAATGTCATGAACCTCATTCCATAGTTCATCAAGCACTCTAATCTATCAAATATAGCCCCTCAAATCTATTTCTCACTTCCACTGTATAATCATAAGGGATTTGATTTAGGTCATACCTGAATGATCTAGTGGTTTTCCCTAGTTTCTTCAATTTAAGTCTGAATTTGGCAATAAGGAGTTCTTGGTCTGAGCCACAGTCAGCTCCTGGTCTTGTTTTTGCTGACTGTATAGAGCTTCTCCATCTTTGGCTGCAAAGAATATAATCAATCTGATTTTGATCTTGACCATCTGGTGATGTCCATGTGTAGAGTCTTCTCTTGTGTTGTTGGAAGAGGGTGTTATGACCAGTGGATTTTCTTGGCAAAACTCTACTAGTCTTTGCCTTGCTTCATTCTGTATTCCAAGGCCAAATTTGCCTGTTACTCCAGGTGTTTAAGTGACTCATCTATCTGGACACAGGACAGAACAAAATATGAAGGTTAAGCTATGAGTCACCCCAGAGTGGTTCACACCTGTTTCCGTGGTTTAGGAAGTCAACTCTTAAATTAATTGTTACAATCTTCAAAGAATCCAAATGCATGCGTTATGAGAAGAACTTGCTAAAACATTACAATTAGAAAAAAAAATTTGACCAAGGAAGGACTTGTAGAGATCATTCGAGTCAGAGTTTCCAAACCTCTTTGGGATCACAGAGCCTTTGAAAATCCATGGAAAGCTATGGACTCTTTTGCCTCCAAACTGCATTTAAGATCTTTCATAGAACTTTTAGGAATTTTTTAAAATGTATATATATTATGACTCTCACCCATGAATTTGCTTAAAGTCCATGGACTCTGCATTTAAAATAACCCTATTTACGAGACAGCAAAAGAGACACTGATGTATAGACCAGACTTTTGGACTCTGGGACCTGGAGAGGGTGGGATGATTGGGGAGAATAGCATTGAAATATGTATAATATTATATCTGAAATGTATTAATTGTTCAAACTAATCACTGTCCTGTTACAATTTGTTCATATTAGATGTTTGTAATGTTTATGATAATCAATAAAAGAGATTCTTGATTAAAAAAAAAAAAATCCTTGATTTAATCCAAGCATGAATAGGAGGTCCTAGGTTAAATAGTTTACCTAAAGTGAGTAAGGAGAATAGGACAGGGGCTAGAACATGGGAAGGAGCTAGAACTGGCTTGCAGTCTACTACCCATACCACTGATCCAGAATAAAGAAAGATCTACATTTTAAAAATATGGTTATTCTGGGGCATGTTGGACTTTTTCCAAATACATATTGATTAGGAAGTTTCAGTAAGGAAAAATTATCTTGAATATAAATGAAAGACAGTCAGATTTTCTGTTTGGGCTCTAAACTAATTGCCTTTTCCTATAACTGCCATTCTGCAATTCCCATGCAACAGATTTCAATTGTCCAATACTGCTGGAGCAAAGCACCTACCAGCTCAGTGAATGGAAGACAATATTTATATTTCCAACCTCAGTAACTCTCATCAGTTGTTGTCAACTTTCCGTCCACTCACCTCTTAGTTCACAGACACATCTTAAGATGCTTCTGTCCTCTAAAATTCATTAAATTAGAACTTTAAACCTTTACCTAAATTCTACAAACCCCATGAGCTACTCCTTGTTTTCCTCCTTTCTGCTCTTAAAAGAGTAGTTATCTATCTGCAAAAAATATACACTTTGAACCTTACGGAAGTATCAATATTCAATTTTTTTTCAAGTTTTTTAAATTATTTATTTTAATTGGAGGATAATTACTTTTCAACTGTTTTTGACCTTCAAACTCTTTCATATGATTTAACTTAATATTTCCAATCTGTTAACAGTGTTTACTATGGAAGGAATGATAAAAGATTGGATTTTGAGTAGTTATTATTAGGTTGTATTAGGTTGTAGGCAATGGCACCCCACTCCAGTACTCTTGCCTGGAAAATCCCATGGACAGAGGAGCCTGGTGGGCTGCAGTCCATGGGGTCGCTAAGAGTCGGACACGACTGAGCGACTTCACTTTCACTTTTCACTTTCATGCATTGGAGAAGGAAATGGCAACCCACTCCAGTGTTCTTGCCTGGAGAATCCCAGGGATGGGGGAGCCTGTTGGGCTGCCGTCTATGGGGTCGCACAGAGTCGGACACGACTGAAGTGACTTACCTTACCTTAGGTTGTAGAGTATTATTATTATTTCCTACTTTATAATCTTCAATATTTTCTAAATTTCTTCAACCACCTTATATTAGTTTCTAAAATCATAATTTAAAAAATCAAACTCTCCATCTCTAACTTCCCCAAGGCACATTGATTCCACAGCCTCTTAACAACTGCTCTTTGCACCTATCCTTCTTGCTTCTCTCACTGAGGACAACAAAATCACCCAGATGACCCAAGACCCAGATGAGTCTAAAGTGATACTTGACATTTTCTCATTTCTACACTCCCCCCTCTATATATCACTGGTTTCCCTGGTTCTCCAGCCTCTGTCTACTCCATCTCAGTTTCCATGCCCAGTTCAGTCTTTGGAAAGATATGTACTGAGTTTTTACAGATATTTGAGATATATTACAGATAAATGAGTATTTATAAATATATACTATTTGCCACTCTGAAAGGCTAGCAAAATTACAGTGAATACAGTGAAATTTTTGCCTCTGCTCATTTCTAAAGGTTCTGTGCTCCTCTCTTGTTTTTCATTCTTTCCTTGAACCATCTCTTCACTTGCTTGATTTTGTTCTTTTCTTTGACCTTTATGCAAATGACCTACAAAGCCCCTACTTCTCCCCACCATACCTCTTCAGCTGAATATTACAACCCATCTCAAATGCAATCCATTCTGAACCAAATTCAGGTGCCACTGAAATTCCTTCAATATTTCCTAGGTAGATCCTGGCATCCCTACTAACCCAGTCATTCATGCTAGAGTTACCCTTCAATCTTCCATGTTTTGAACTAGCTCCCTCAAAAGCAGAAGCTGGGGGCAGTATTTGAGCACAAAGAGTTTATTTACAAGCTTAGGCAGGAGTGACGCAATAGAGAATGAGGCAGGAAGGGAGAAAAAAAATAAAAATAAAATAAAAAAGAGTGTTACTGAGAGGGTTCTTATTGTGGATAATTGCAGTGCAATTCCACACAGGAATTTCTGAGGAATCATGTGGAATAAGTCTCCAGATTTCCCCACTGAAATTTGATAGACTAGTAGCATTTTTACAAATTCTTATTTCCCAGTGGCTAAGGATTGCTGGGAGTGGGACAAAGGTTGGATATTCCCTATACCTCCAGTGTATATATCTACCACAGCTGCAGTTGAAGTCAAAAGTGAGGCAAGGAAATACTGTAACAAGTATGTTATGTGTCACTTATATCTCAATAAAGCTGAAAGGAACAAAAAATATACATATATACACTTAACACTTTGATGAACATTATTGTCCATAAAAAAGACAAGAAATAAAGCACCATAGGTTTACCACATCAGCAATAAATAATAACATAATAAATATTGATTTAACTAAATTAACAAATTTAACTATACTAGAAGGAACTTGCCCAATGAAATGGAAATGATTGTATTGCAGAGAAAATTCCTCAACCTCCAAAACAAGTAATCAATAGAAATAGCCTAAAATTAAGAATACAGAAATAGCATTATAAGCATGTAATTTTAAAATCTGGCATTAGAAATCATCAGCAAAATGAAAAGGCAACCTATGGAATGGGAGGCAACATTCACAAATCATACATTTGATAAGGTTTAATATCCTATGGAATGGGAGGAAACGTTCACAAATCACACATCTGATGAGGGTTAATATCCAAAATATATGAAGAACTCATAGAACTCAATAGCAAAAAAAGAAATACAATTTAAAAATGGGCAGAAGAATTGAATAGACATTTTTCCAAAGAAGATATACAAATAGCCGACAAGAAAAAGTGTTCAGCATCAATCATTAGGTAAATGCAAATCAAACCACAATGATATATCACCTCATCCCTTTTGGAATAGCTGTCATCAAAAAGACAAGAGATAAACAAATGTGGGTAGGGATGTGGAGAAAAGAGAACCTGAATGAACTGTCAGAAGAAATGTAAATTGGTGCAGCTACTATGAAAAATAGTATGGAAGTCCTTCAAAAAACTAAAAATGGAACGATCATATGATCCAGCAACTCCACTTCTGGGTAGATAGCCAAAAGAAAAAATTCACTATCTTGATGAGAAATCTGCACTCCCATGTTCACTGAAGCCATATTTACAGTAGTAGATACATGGAAGCAATTTAAATGTCCACTGATAGATCAATATACAAAGAAGTTATGAGATATATAACAATATTTTTCACCCTTTAAAAAAAATGAGATCATTACATTTTTAACAACATGGATGGATTTTGATGTCATTATACTAAATGAGTGGAGAAGGAAATGGCAACTCGCTCCAGTATTCTTGCCTGGAGAATCCCATGGACAGAGGAGCCTGGCGGGCTATAGTCCATGGGGTTGCAAGAGTCGGACATGACTTAGCGACTAAACCATACTAAGTGAGTTGTCATACAAAAAATATAATAATTATATGATCTCACTTATATGTGTAATCTAAACAATCAAATTAATAGAGACAAAAACAGATTGGTAATTACCAGTGAGGCAGATAGGGGGTAGGGGAAATAGGTGAATGTGGTCAAATGTGCAAACTTAATTGTTAGAAAGTTCTGGGACATGATGGATAGCATGTAACTAGAGTTAACAATACTGTATTATATATTTAAAAATTGCTCAGAGTAAATCTTAAAAACTTTCATCACAAGAAAATGATTGTAACTACATGAGGTGATGGATGGTAAGTAAACTTACTGTAATAATAATTTTGCAATATACACATATATCAAATCATTATGTTATAACTTTAAACTAAGTTATATGTTAAAAAAATTCAAGTTTATTTATTAATATAAATAAGAATAGAAATAAACATAAAATTTATTTATAATATAAATAAATAGTAAAATGGACATGAGTTTGAGCAAGCTCCAGGAATTGGTGATGGCCGAGGAAGCCTGGTGTGCTGCAGTCCATGAGGTCGCAAAGAGTCAGACATGTCTGAGCGACTGAACTGAACTGAACTGGTATTAAATAGCAGAAAAACACTAGAAAGAGACTTCCCCTGTAGGCTAGGTTTGAAAGTAAGGGTAGACCTGATATCTTCAATCAGACTTTCAGAATCGAAGTATTATTTTACTAATAACTTCTACTTAAGACCAAAGTGTTTAGAACCAGATGACTCAGATGATTTTATTATTGCTTAAAAAATTAATTAGAAGGTCTAAACTGATAAACCTTTGGCCATACTCATCAAGAAAAAAGGGAGAGGACTCAAAGCAATAAAATTGGGAAAAGTTACACCTGACAACATAGAAATACAAAAGATTACAAGAGACGACTTCAAGCAACTATAAGCCAGTCAAATGGAAAATCTGGAAGAAATGGACAAATTCTTAGAAAGGTAAAATCTCCCAAAAGTGAACTAGGAAGAAATAGAAAATATTAACAGATGAATCCCAAGAAGTGAAATTGAAATTCTGATTTTAAAACGCCCAACAATATAAAAAAAGTCCAGGACCAGATGGCCTCACAGGAGAATTCTATAAAACATTTAGAGAAGAGTTGACACCTGTATTTCTGAAACTATTTCAAAAACTTGCAGAGGAACACTTCCAAATTCGTTCTATGAGGGCACCATGACCCTACTGCTAAAACCAGATAAAAGTATCACAAAAAAAAAAAAAAAAAGAAAGAAGGAAAATTACAGGTAAATATCACTGATGAACATAGTTGCAAAAAATCCTCAACAAAATACTAACAAAATGGATTCAACAGTATATTAAAAGGATTATATGCCATGATCAAGTAGGATTTATAGCAGGAATGCAAGGATTTTTCAGTATTCACAAATCAATCTGTGTGATACATCACATCAACAAATTAAAGAATAAAATCGATATGATCATCTCATTAGATGTAGAAAAAGTTCTTAATAAAATTCAACACCCTTTATGATAAAAACTCTCTGGAATGTGGGCATAGAATGAATACACCTCAATATAATAAGGACCACATATGATAAATCCACAGCTAACAACTTCATACTCTATGGTGAAAATCTTCTAAAATCAAGAACAAGATAAGGATATCCTTTCTCACCACTTTTAGTCAACATAGTTTTGAAAGTCCTACCCATGGAAACCATAGAATAAAAAGAAATAGAAGCAATCCAAATTAGAAAAAAAGAAATAAATCTGTGACAGTTTGTAGATGACACAATTCTTTTCTTTTCTTCTCTTTGCTCCCCTTCTTTTCTTTTTTTTTATTTTATTATTTTTAATATATATTTATTTAATTGGAGGCTAATTACTTTACAATATTGTATTGGTTTTGCCATACATCAACAAGAATCCACCACGGGTGTATATGTGTTCCCCATCCTGAACCCCCCTCCCACCTCCCTCCCTATCCCATCCTTCTGGGTCATCCCAGTGCACTAGCCCCAAGCATCCTATATCATACATCGAACCTGGACTGGCGATTCATTTCACATATGATATTATACATGTTTCAATGCCATTCTCCCAAATCATCCCACCCTTGCCCTCTCCCACAGAGTCCAAAAGACTGTTCTATACATCTGTGTCTCCTTTGCTGTCTCGCATACAGGGTTATTGTTACCATCTTCCTAACTTCCATATATATGCGCTAGTATACTGTATTGGTGTTTTTCTTTCTGGCTTCTACACTCTGTATAATAGACTCCAGTTTCATCCACCTCATTAGAACTGATTCAAATGTATTCTTTTTAAAGGCTGAGTAATACTCTACTGTGTATATGTACCACAGTTTTCTTATCCATTCGCCTGCTGATGGACATCTAGGTTGCTTCCATGTCCTAACTATTATAATCAATGCTGTGATGAACATTGGGGTACATGTGTCTTTTTCAATTCTGGTTTCCTTGGTGTGTATGCCCAGAAGTGGGATTGCTGGGTCATGCTGCTGCTACTACTGCTAAGTTGCTTCAATAGTGTCTGACTCTGTGCGACCCCAAAGATAGCAGCCCACCAGGCCCCGCCATCCCTGGGATTCTCCAGGCAAGAACACTGGAGTGGGTTGCCATTTCCTTCTCCAATGCATGAAAATGAAAAGTGAAAGTGAAGTCTCTCAGTTGTGTCTGACTCCTAGCGACCCCATGAGTCATGAGTCAGTTCTATTTCCAGTTTTTTAAGGAATCTCCACACTCTTCTCCATAGTGGCTGTACTAGTTTGCATTCCCACCAACAGTGTAAGAGGGTTCCCTTTTCTCCACACCCTCTCCAGCATTTATTGCTTGTAGACTTTTGGATCGCAGCCATTCTGACTGGCGTGGAATGGTACCTCATTGTGGTTTTGATTTTCATTTCTCTGATAATGAGTGATGTTGAGCATCTTTTCATGTGTTTGTTAGCCATCTGTATGTCTTCTTTGGAGAAATGTCTGTTTAGTTCTTTGGCCCATTTTTTGATTGGGTCGTTTATATTTCTGGAATAGAGCTGCAGGAGTTGCTTGTATATTTTTGAGATTAGTTGTTTGTCAGTTGCTTCATTTGCTATTATTTTCTCCCATTCTGAAGGCTGTCTTTTCACCTTGTTTATAATTTCCTTTGTTGTGCACAAGCTTTTAATTTTAAGGAGGTCCCATTTGTTTATTTTTGCTTTTATTTCCAATATTCTGGGAGGTGGGTCATAGAGGATCCTGCTGTGATGTATTTAGGAGAGTGTTTTGCCTATGTTCTCCTCTAGGAGTTTTATAGTTTCTGGTCTTACATTTAGATCTTTAATCCATTTTGAGTTTATTTTTGTGTATGGTGTTAGAAAGTGTTCTAGTTTCATTCTTTTACAAGTGGTTGGCCAGTTTTCCCAGCACCATTTGTTAAAGAGATTGTCTTTTCTCCATTGTATATTCTTGCCTCCTTTGTCAAAGATAAGGTGTCCATAGGTGCGTGGATTTATCTCTGGGCTTTCTATTTTGTTCCATTGATCTATATTTCTGTCTTTCTGCAAGTACCATACTGTCTTTTTTTTTTTTCTCCAGTAATTTATTTTAAATTTGTATTCCACACAAACTAAACAGCAATATTTTGTTTGAATTCTCTCTTCTGTACACTCAGTGATCTAAAGCCTGAAGTCAGGCAGGTTGATTCCTCCAGTTCCATTCTTCTTTCTCAAGATTGCTTTGGCTATTTGAGTTTTTTTGTATTTCCATACAAATTGTGAAATTATTTGTTCTAGCTTTGTGAAAAATACCATTGGTAGCTTGATAGGGATTACATTGAATCTATAGATTACTTTGAATAGTATACTCCTTTTCACTCTTCTATACATCAGATCAGATCAGATCAGTCACTCAGTCGTGTCCGACTCTTCGCAACCCCATGAATCACAGCACGCCAGGCCTCCCTGTCCATCACCAACTCCCGGAGTTCACTCAGACTCATATCCATCGAGTCAGGGATGCCATCCAGCTATCTCATCCTCTGTCGTCCCCTTCTCTTCCTGCCCCCAATCCCTCCCAGCATTAAGTCTTCTCCAATGAGTCAACTCTTCGCATGAGGTGGCCAAAGTACTGGAGTTTCAGCTTTAGCATCATTCCTTCCAAAGAAATTCCAGGGCTGATCTCCTTCAGAATGGACTGCTTGGATCTCCTTGCAGTCCAAGGGACTCTCAAGAGTCTTATCCAACACCACAGTTCAAAAGCATCAATTCTTCGGAGCTCAGCCTTCTTCACAGTCCAACTCTCATAACCATACATGACCGCAGGAAAACATCATAGCCTTGACTAGACGAACTTTTGTTGGCAAAGTAATGTCTCTGCTTTTGAATATGTTATCTATGTTGGTCATAACTTTCCTTCCAAGGAGTAAGCGTCTTTTAATTTCATGGCTGCAGTCACCATCTGCAGTGATTTTGGAGCCCAGAAAAATAAAGTCTGACACTGTTTCCACTGTTTCCCCATCTATTTGCCATGAAGTGATGGAACCAGATGCCATGATCTTCATTTTCTGAATGTTGAGCTCTAAGCCCACTTTTTCACTCTCCACTTTCACTTTCATATATATATATGTATATGTATACACACACAAACACAATGGAATATTACTCAGCCATAAAAAGAATGAAACAGTGCCATTTACAACAACATGGGTGGATCTAAAGATTATTATTCTAAGAGAAGTAAGTGATACAGAGAGAAACAAATATCATATGATATCGCTTATATGTAGACTCTAAAAAATGATATAAACAACTTATTTACAAAACATAAGTAGACTCATGCACTTAGAAAACAAACTTATAGCTAGCAAAAGGGAAACATTGGTGGAGGGATAAATTAGGAGTTTGAGATTAACATGTATACACTACTGAGGGCCTACTGTATAGCACAGAGAACTCTTCAATACTTTGTTATAAACTATATGGAAAAGAAGGCAAACCATTCAATATCACAATAATCCAAGTCTATGCCCCAACCAGTTAATGCTGAAGAAGCTGAAGTTGAACGGTGTTATGAAGACCTACAAGACCTTTTAGAACTAACACCCCAAAAAGATGCCCTTTTCATTATAGGGGACTGGAATGCAAAAGTAGGAAGTCAAGAAACACCTGGAGTAACAGGCAAATTTGGCCTTGGAATACAGAATGAAGCAGGGCAAAGACCAATAGAGCTTTGCCAAGAAAATCCACTGGTCATAACACCCTCTTCCAACAACACAAGAGAAGACTCTACACATGGACATCACCAGATAGTCAACACCGAAATCAGATGGATTATACTCTTTGCAGCCAAAGATGGAGAAGCTCTATACAGTCAGCAAAAACAAGACCAGGAGCTGACTGTGGCTCAGACCAAGAACTCCTTATTGCCAAATTCAGACTTAAATTGAAGAAACTAGGGAAAACCACTAGATCATTCAGATATGACCTAAATCAAATCCCTTATGATTATACAGTGGAAGTGAGAAATAGATTTGAGGGGCTATATTTGATAGATTAGAGTGCCTGATGAACTATGGAATGAGGTTTGTGACATTGTACAGGAGACAGGGATCAAGACCATCCCCATGGAAAAGAAATGCAAAAAAGCAAAATGGCTGTCTGGGGAGGCCTTACAAATAGCTGTGAAAAGAATAGAAGCAAAAAGCAAAGGAGAAAAGGAAAGATATAAACATCTGAATGCAGAGTTCCAAATAGCAAGAAGAGATAAGAAAGCCTTCTTCAGCGATCAATGCAAAGAAATAGAGGAAAACAAGAGAATGGGAAAGACTAGAGATCTCTTCAAGAAAATCAGAGATACCAAAGGAACATTTCATGCAAAGATGGGCCCAATAAAGGATAGAAATGGTATGGACCTGACAGAAGCAGAAAATATTAAGAAGATATGGCAAGAATACACAGAAGAACTGTACAAAAAAGATCTTCAGATCAGATCAGATCAGATCAGTCACTCAGTCGTGTCCAACTCTTTGCGACCCCATGAACTGCAGCATGCCAGGCCTCCCTGTCCATCACCAACTCCCGGAGGTCACTCAGACTCACATCCATCAAGTCAGTGATGCCATCCAGCCATCTCATCCTCTGTCGTCCCTTTCTCCTCCTGCCCACAATCCCTCCCAGCATCAGTGTCTTCTCCAATGAGTCAACTCTTCACGTGGGGTGGCCAAAATACTGGAGTTTGAGGACCCAGATAATCATGATGGTGTGATCACTGACCTAGAGCCAGACATGCTGGCATGTGAAGTCAAGTGGGCCTTAGAAAGCATCACTATGAACAAAGCTAGTGGAGGTGATAGAATTCCAGTTGAGCTATTCAAAATCCTGAAAGATGATGCTGTGAAAGGGCTGCACTCAATAGGCCAGCAAATTTGGAAAACTCAGCAGTGGCCACAGGACTGGAAAAGGTCAGTTTTCATCCCAATCCCAAAGAAAAGCAATGCCAAAGAATGCTCAAACTACTGCACAATTGCACTCATCTCACACGCTAGAAAAGTAATGCTCAAAATTCTCCAAGCCAGGCTTCAGCAATATGTGAATCATGAACTTCCTCATGTGCAAGCTGGTTTTAGAAAAGGCAGAGGAACCAGAGATCAAATTGCCAATATTCGCTAGATCCTGGAAAAAGCAAGAGAGTTCCAGAAAAGCATCTATATGTGCTTTATTGACTATGCCAAAGCCTTTGACTGTGTGGATCACAATCAACTGTGGAAAATTCTGAAAGAGATGGGAATACCAGACCACCTGACCTGCCTCTTGAGAAATCTGTATGCAGACCAGGAAACAACAGTTAGAACTGGACATGGAACAACAAACTGGTTCCAAATAGGAAAAGGAGTCCGTCAAGGCTGTATACTGTCACCCTGTTTATTTAACTTATATGCAGAGTACATCATGAGAAACGCTGGACTGGAAGAAACACAAGTTGGAATCAGGATTGCTGGGAGAAATATCAATAACCTCAGATATGCGGATGACACCACCCTTATGGCAGAAAGTGAAGAGGAACTAAAAAGCCTCTTGATGAAAGTGAAAGTGGAGAGTGAAAGGTTGGCTTAAAGCTCAACATTCAGAAAACGAAGATCATGGCATCTGGTCCCATCACTACATGGCAAATAGATGGGGAAACAGTGGAAATAGTGTCAGATTTTATTTTTCTGGGCTCCAAAATCATTACAGATGGTGACTGCAGCCATGAAATTAAAAGACGCTTACTCCTTGGAAGGAAAGTTATGACCAACATAGATAGCATATTCAAAAGCAGAGACATTGCCAACAAAGGTTCGCCTAGTCAAGGCTATGGTCTTTCCTGTGGTCATGTATGGATGTGAGAGCTGGACTGTGAAGAAGGCTGAGTGCCGAAGAATTGATGCTTTTGAACTGTGGTGTTGGAGAAGACTCTTGAGAGTCCCTTGGACTGCAAAGAGATGCAACCAGTCCATTCTGAAGGAGATCAGCCCTGGGATTTCTTTGGAAGGAATGATGCTAAAGCTGAAACTCCAGTACTTTGGCCACCTCATGCAAAGAGTTGACTCATTGGAAAAGACTCTGATGCTGGGAGGGATTGGGGGCAGGATGAGAAGGGGACGACAGAGGATGAGATGGCTGGATGGCATCCCTGACTCAATGGACGTGAGTCTGAGTGAACTCCGGGAGTTGGTGATGGACAGGGCCTGGCGTGCTGTGATTCATGGGGTTGCAAAGAGTCGGACACGACTGAGTGACTGATCTGATCTGATATGGAAAAGAACTATATTTCTAGAAGAATGAAAGTGAACGTCATTCAGTTGTGACCAGTTCTTTGTGACCTCATGGAAGGAAAGTTATGACCAACCTAGATAGTATATTGAAAAGCAGAGATATTACTTTGCCAACAAGGTTCGTCTAGCCAAGGCTATGGTTTTTCCAGTGGTCATGTATGGATGTGAGAGTTGGACTGTGAAGAAAGCTGAGCACCAAAGAATTGATGCTTTTGAACTGTGGTGTTGGAGAAGACTCTTGAGAGTCCCTTCAACTGCAAGGAGATCCAGCCAGTCCATCCTAAAGGAGATCAGTCCTGGATTTTCATTGGATGGACTGATGCTGAAGCTGAAACTCCAGTACTTTGACCACCTCATGCAAAAAGTTGACTCATTGGAAAAGACTCTGATACTGGGAGGTATTGGGGCAGGAGGAGGAGGGGACAACAGAGGATGAGATGGCTTGATGGCATCACCAACTCGATAGACATGAGTTTGAGTGAACTCCGGGATTTGGTGATGGACAGGACCTGCGTGCTGTGATTCATGGGGTTGCAAAGAGTCGGACATGACTGAGCGACTGAACTGACTGATCCATGCCTCTTTTGTACACTGTGCACTTGTCTCAGTCACAGTTTTGGTAAGCCCACAAGCCAATCCTCACCAAAATGAGTGAAAACAAATGTCACTGGAGAGCTTCTTTGAAAATTGGGAAAGATCCAATGATGAGACAGCAAAAGATGCTAAGACTGCCAACAAAAAGAAAGCTGAATTAAAAAGAAAATACCCAGAGTCTTACTTAAATTACAGGTTTATTGCAACAGGTGATTCACATTCTCCAGGCCTGCTTTGTATAATATGTGGCAACTGGCTATCCAACAAAGCCATGAAAGCTTTAAAACTGCTTCACCACATGGAGACCAAGCACCCTTCATTAAAAGACAAGGCTTTGGATTTTTTCTAAAATAAATAAATAAATAAATAACATGAACATAAAGAACAGAAGCAATAATTGAAGGCCACCACTTCATCAATTGTGCCTGCACTGAAAGCATCATTCTTAGTGGCTAACCACATTGCTAAAGCTAGGAAGCCTTTTACTACTGGTGAAGAGTTGATCCTGCATGCTGCTAAGGACATGTGTCATGAACTTTTAGGAGAGGCTGCAGTTCAGAAGGTGGCACATGTTCCTCTTTCAGCTAGTACCATAACTAGATTAATGGATGAAATAGTAGAGCATATTGAGGCACAACTGTTAGAGAGGATTAATGAGTCACCATGGTACATACACAATCTAGGTTGACAAGTCTATCAACGTTGACCCGGCACCAATGTTTGTTTTATGTGATATATTTTTCAGGAGGCTGTGCACTTTGTTGCCAACCAACACCATAGCAGCAGAACTATTCAAGTCTTTGAGTGATCACCTATCAGGAAAACTGAATTGGTCATTTTGTATATGCGCAGATGGAGCAGCTAGATATGTCCATGACTGGACAGCTTTCTGGTTTCACTACTCGGGTCAAAGAGATTGCTTCTGAATGTGAGTCTATGCACTGTGTAATCCACAGAGAAATACTGGTAACCAAAAACTGTCACCTGAACTTAGCAATATTTTGCAGTATGTGATAAAAATGATCAACCATTTTTAGTACATACCCTTAACTCACATCGGCTTGTGCAGCTCTGTGAGGAGATGGACACAGAGCCACACATCTTCTCTTATACAGAGAAGTGAGACGGCTTTCTAAAGGTAGATCACTGGCCAGGGTTTTCGAGTTATGAGAGCTGCTCCAGGGATTTCTTTTTAAAAATCAGTCACCACTGGCAGCACATTTCAGTGACACAGAATGGGTCACAAAACTTGCTTACTTGTGTGATATATTCAATATGCTCAATGAACTCAATCTGTCACGTCAGGAGAGAACGACAACTGTGTTCAAGTCAGTGGATAAAGTGGCTGTATTCAAAGCCTAACTGGAAGTCAGGTCTTTTTCTCCCAGTTGGCACATTACTACCTTAGCTTTCAAAAAAGTTTGAGTATTACTTCTCAACCACAAAAGACCTCTGAACTGGGAAGGAATGGATCTAGGGCCCATTTGTAAATAAGCTGGTAAATTGACTTTGCCTGCAAATGACAGTGGTGTTAAAAATACATTTGAGAAAGAGGCTTCCCTGGTGGTTCAAAGGTAAAGAATTTGCCTGCCATTGCAGGAGACACTGGTTTGGTCCCTGGTCCTGGAAGACCACACATGCCTTGGGGCAAAAAAGCCTGCATGCCGTAATTACTGGGCTAGTGCTCTAGAACATGCATTGGAGAAGGACATGGCAACCCACTCCAGTGTTCTTGCCTGGAGAATCCCAGGGACAGGGGAGCCTGGTGGGCTGCCGTCTATGGGGTCGCACAGAGTCGGACACGACTGAAGTGACTTAGCAGTCATAAACTAAATTTAAAAAATAAGCTTCTACTGAAAAATCTCCTCTTAGAAGACTCTGGGGACTTTTTGTACTGGACTTTTCTGAGTTATGAAAGGTGGATAAAAGACAACAATTTAATCCTAAACTATGGCTCAAAAAATGCTTTTTCCCACAAATGTGGAATTCGGTGGGGGGAAATTGGCTTTAAAATAAAATTTCCTTTTCTGACTGATTTCTTTCAAAAGAGTCAGAAACATAAGACTAAGTAGAAAGGGGAGGTCCAAAGGGAGTTTAGAAATATTGCTGTCCTAAAGCCACTTTCCAAATACAAGATGAAATTCCACAAACATTAAGAGTTGCATTTCTCATACTTGTGGGCACATCAGGGGAAGGAAAAGATGGGATCAACTGAGAGAGTAGCATTGAATCAGATCAGATCAGATCAGATCAGTGGCTCAGTCGTGTCCGACTCTTTGTAACCCCATGAACTGCAGCACGCCAGGCCTCCCTGTCCATCACCAACTCCCGGAGGTCACTCAGACTCACATCCATCGAGTCAGTGATGCCATCCAGCCATCTCATCCTCTGTCGTCCCCTTCTCCTCCTGCCCCCAATCCTTCCCAGCATCAGAGTCTTTTCCAATGAGTCAACTCTTTGCATGAGGTGGCCAAAATACTGGAGTTTCAGCTTTAGCATCATTCCTTCCAAAGAAATCCCAGGGCTGATCTCCTTCAGAATGGACTGGTTGCATCTCCTTGCAGTCCAAGGGACTCTCAAGAGTCTTCTCCAACACCACAGTTCAAAAGCATCAATTCTTCGGCGCTCAGCCTTCTTCACAGTCCAGCTCTCACATCCATACATGACCACAGGAAAGACCATAGCCTTGACTAGGCGAACCTTTGTTGGCAAAGTGATGTCTCTGCTTTTGAATATGCTATCTATGTTGGTCATAACTTTCCTTCCAAGGAGTAAGCGTCTTTTAATTTCATGGCTGCAGTCACCATCTTCAGTGATTTTGGAGCCCAGAAAAATAAAATCTGACACTGTTTCCACTGTTTCCCCATCTATTTCCCTTGAAGTGATGGGACCAGATGCCATGATCTTCGTTTTCTGAATGTTGAGCTTTAAGCCAACCTTTTCACTCTCCACTTTCACTTTCATCAAGAGGCTTTTGAGTTCCTCTTCACTTTCTGCCATAAGGGTGGTGTCATCCGCATATCTGAGGTTATTGATATTTCTCCCAGCAATCTTGATTCCAACTTGTGTTTCTTCCAGTCCAGCATTTCTCATGATGTATTCTGCATAGAAGTTAAATAAACAGGGTGACAATATACAGCCTTGACGGACTCCTTTTCCTATTTGGAACCAGTCTGTGGTTCCATGACCAGTTCTAACTGTTGCTTCCTGACCTGCATACAGATTTCTCAAGAGGCAGATCAGGTGGTCTGGTATTCCCATCTCTTTCAGAATTTTCCACAGTTTATTGTGATCCACACAGTCAAAGGCTTTGGCATAGTCAATAAAGCAGAAATAGATGTTTTTTTGGAACTCTCTTGCTTTTTCCATGATCCAGCATTGAAACTTACACATAATCATATGTATATGATTGGAATTTTTTTGTATGATGCAGAGACCTCATCCTGGTGCTCTGTGACAACCTAGAGGGATGAGATGGGGCAGGTGTAGGAGGGAGGTTCAAGAGGAAAGGAGAATATGGCTGATTCATGTTGATGTATGGCAAAACTCAAAACAACATTATAAAGCAATATCATCCAATTAAAAATTGGGAATGAAAATTTACATTTTCCAGTCCTGTGGCCACTACTGAGTTTTCAAAATTTGCTGGCATATTGAGTCCAGCATATTAACAGCATCATTGTTTAGGATTTTAAGTAGCTCAGCTGGAATTCCATCACCTTCACTAGCTTTGTTCATTGTAATGTTTCCTAAGGCCCAGTTAACTTCACACTCCAATATGAAGTTCTAGGTGTGGTTCTAGGCAAGTGACCACACCATTATGATTATAGGGGTCATTAAGATCTTTTTTGTACAGTTCTTCTGTGTATTCTTGCCACCTCTTTTTAATCTCTTTTACTTCTGTTAGGTCCTTACTGTTTCCGTCCTTTATCATGCCCGTCCCTGCATGAAATATTCCCTAGGTATCTCCGATTTTCTTGAGATCTAGCCTTTCTCATTATATTATTTTCCTCTATTTCTTTGCATTGTTCATTTAAGAAGACCTTCTTATCTCTCTTGACTATTCTCTGGAACTCTGCATTCAGTTGGGTATATCTTTCCCTTTCTCCCTTGCTTTCACTTCTCTTTTCTCAGCTATTTGTAACGTCTCCTCAGACAACCACTTTCCCTTCTTGCACTTCTTTTATTTTGGGATGGTCTTGGTCACTGCCTCCTATACAATGTTACAGATCTCTGCCCATAGTTCTTCATGCATTCTTTCTAGAAGATAATCCCTTGAATCTATTCATTTCATCCATTGTATAATCATAAGGAATTTGACTTAGGTCATACCTGAATGGCTTAGTGGTTTTCCCTACTTTTTTCAATTTAAGTCTAAATTGAATGAATTTTCCAATTCAGTTCAGTTCAATCACTCAGTCAAGTCTGACTCTTTGCAAGCCAATGGATTGCAGCACACCAGGTTTTACAGTCCATTACCTACTTCCAGAGATTGCTCAAACTATGTCCATCAAGTCAGTGATGCCATCCAACTATCTCATCCTCTGTCATCCCCTTTTCCTCCTGCCTTCAATCTTGCCAGCATCAAGGTTTCTTCCAATGAGTCAGTTCTTCACATCAGGTGGCCAAAGTATTGGAGCTTCAGCATCAGTCCTTCCAATTAATATTCAGGACTGATTTTATTTAGTACGGACAGGTTTGATCTCCTTACTGTCCAAGGGACTCTCAAGAGTCGTCTCCAACACCACAGCTTAAAAACATCGATTCTTCAGTGCTCAGCATTCTTTATGGTCCAACATCCATACATGACTACTGGAAAAAGCAAAGCTTTGACTATATGGACATAATCTGAGCCACAGTCAGCTCCCAGTCTTGTGTTTTTCTGACTCGATAGAGTTTTTCCATCTTTGGCTGCAAAAAATATAATCAATCTTTCTGATTTCTGTTTTGACCATCTGGTGAGGTCCATGTGTAGGGTCGTCTCTTGTGTTGTTGTAAATGGGTGTTTGCTATAACCACTGTTTTCTCATCTCAAAACTCTATTAGCCTTTGCCCTGATTCATTTTGTACTCCAAGGCCAAGCTTGCCTGTTATTCCAGATATCTCTTGACTTCCTACTTTCGCATTCCAATCCCTTATGATGAAAATGACATCTCTTTTTAGTATTAGTTCTAGCAGGGTCTAGTAGGTCTTCCTAGCACCGTTCAACTTTAGCTGCTTCAGTATTGTGTTTGGGGTGAAGACTTGGATTATTGTGATACTGAATGTTTTGCCTTGGAAATGAACCAAGATCATTCTGTCATTTTTTATATTGCACCCAAGTACTGCATTTTCAACTCTTCTGTTGACTATGAAGGCTACTGCATTTCTTCTAAGGGATTCTTGCCCACAGTAGTAGATATAATGGTCACCTGAATTAAATGTGCCTATTCGCTTCCATTTTAGTTCACTGATTCCTGTCTATGTTTACTCTTGCCATCTCCTGCTTGACCATGTTCAATTTACCTTGATTCATGAACCTAACATTCCAGTTTCCTGTGCAATATTGTTCTTTACAGCACTGGACTTTAATTTCACCACCAGACACATCTACAACAGAGCGCTGCTTCCAGTTTGTCCCAACCTCTTCAATCTTTCTGGAGCTATTAGTAATTGCCCTCCACTCTTCCTCAAAAAATACCATACTGGTCAAATTCTGACCTGAGGGGCTCATATTCTGGTGTCATATCTTTTTGCCTTTTCATACATTCATGGAGTTCTTGAGGCAAGAATGCTAGAGTGGTTTGCCATTTCCTTCTCCAGTGAATCTGTTTTGTCAGAACTCTTGACTATGACCCATCAATCTCAGGTGACCCTGCACAGCCTGGCTCATAGCTTCACTGAGTTAAGCAAACCCCTTCTCTATAACAAGGCTGTGACTCATAAAGGGGTCAGGAAGCAACAGTAAGAACTAGACATGGAACAACTGACTGGATCAAAATTGGGAAAGGAGTGTAATAAGGTAGTATATTGTCACCCTGTTCATTTAGCTTATATTAAGAGTGCATTAGGCAAAATGACAGGTTGAATGAATCACAAGCTGGAGTGAAGAGTGCCAGGAGAGATATCAACAACCCCAGGTACGCAGATGATAGCACTCTAATGGCAGAAAGTGAAGAAGAACTAAAGAGTCTCTTGATGAGGATGAAAGAGGAAAGTGAAAAAGCTGGCTTAAAACTTAACATTCAAAAAACTAAGATCATGGCATCTGGTCCCATCACTTCATGGCAAATATAAGCAGGAAATGTGGAAACAGTGACAAATTTTATATTTTTGGTCTCCAAAATCATGATAGAGTGACAGTAAGCATAAAATTAAAAGATTCTTGCTCCTTGGAAGGAAAGCCATTACAAACCTAGATAACAAAACCAATACAATATTGTAAAGTAATTAGCCTCCAATTTAAATAAATAAATTTATATTTAAAAAAAAAAAGAGACATCACTTTGCTGACAAAGGTCCATATTAGTCAAAGCTATGGTTTTTCAGTAGCCATGTACAGATAAGAGCTGGACCATAAAGAAGGCTGATTGCTGAAGAAATGATGCTCTGTAATAGGAGCGCTGGAGAAGACGATTGAGAGAACTGCAAGAGGGTGAAACTAGTCAATCCTAAAGGAAATCAAATTTGAATATTTATTGGAAGGAGTGATGCTGAAGCTGAAGCTCCAGTCCTTTGGCCATCTGATGCAAAGAGCCTACTCATCGGAAAAGACTCTGATACTGGGAAAGATTGAAGGCAAAAAGAGAAGGGGGGCAGCAAAGGTGGAGATGGCTAGATAGCAGAGTTTGAGCAAACTCTGGGAGATAGTGAAGAACAAGGAAACCAAGTGTGTTGCAGTCCATGGGGTCCCAAAGAGTCAGACATGATTTAGTGACCGAACAACAAAATTTTTATCAAATGATTTTTTTTTCTGTTCTTTTTTTAAAAATTTTAGTTAGAAGCTAATTACTTTACAATATTGTATTGGTTTGCCATACATCAACATGAATCTGGGTGTACATGTGTTCCCAATCCTGAACCCCCCTCCCACCTCCCTCCCCATACCATTTCTCTGGGTCATCCCAGTGCACCAGCCCCAAGCATCCTGTATCCTGCATCAAACACAATGGAGTATTACTCAGAAATTAAAAAGAATACATTTGAATCAGTTCTAATGAGGTGGTTGAAACTGAAGCCGATTATACAAAGTGAAGTAAGCTAGAAAGAAAAACGCCAATACAGTATACTAACGCATACATATGGAATTTAGAAAGAGGGTAACGACAGCCCTTCATGCGAGACAGCAAAAGAGACACAAATGATTTTTTTGTAAAGAGTTGCATACTTTTCTCCAAGGCAGTCAAATTTCCTCACACTGGAATAATGCCATCTGATGGTCACCTGTTATTTGGGACCATGAGTTGACAGATGAGAAGAGGGAGAAATAGAAAGGTAATGGGGAAAATTTGCTTCTTTCCTCTTCCTGTCTATCTTCCTTTACATCAATAAAGCAAAAAAAAGGGGGAGGAGGGGAGAAAGGCATGTGAAGAAAACACAAAACAACTTTGCAGACAGCATCTGGCTTTTGTAAGATTTCAGACCCAAGATATTTAAGCAGTTGTATTTCTCCATTGCTTAAAAGTTTTGGAGTGATTCAGCATGACTCCCAAGGTTGATCTGCATAAAGTGCCTCTCACTAGAATCAGCCCTTAAGATCTAACTGTTTTTTCAGATCCAAATTCTTGAGTGTCTTAAATCAGCTGCTACCAATGCTTGACAACCTCAAAATTTGTTGGCCAAACTCCCTGTGGATTGATTCCAACAAGAAATCCTCTGTCTAAGAATCATGAACTGAAGTATATACCAGCCAGGATTTGATCAAAGAAATAGAACCACTGGAAACAGCTAATAAGGGATTTATTACAGAAGTTTGACATTGCACAATGGTGGGTGTCAGTTAAACAGTCTACAATAAGCTATGCCTTCTCTGTTTGGTGCAGAAGCCTAAAGTCAGCAGTTAGAAAGGAAAGAAACATGGATATCAAGTGGGTAAAACAAGAGCCATTGGAACTTTCAAGGATGGGCTGGAATCTATGAGGACAGATTAAAATTCATGTCATTTTTTTACCTCCTAAAGTCTACCACCTTCAACAATAGTGTCCTGCAGGAGAAGATATTATTTACCATGGAACTAGATGCTCACTTAGCCCAGGAGGCACAGTAACTTAAGGAGGGTCCAGCAGAAACAACAGGAGCGGTGGGACTAGCTGTCAGGTGAGTCTGCAGAAAATGATGGCGTCCAAGAGTATTCTCACTGCTTTGTGCCATATGTGGACTTTTCAAGCATAAAGAGAATATGACTGTTGCTTCACGCCCACTCTCTAAACCTTTCACAAAATGTATGGGGTCTATTTTAACCCAGAACTATGCAAGGAAGGTAATTCTGGGCAATACAGTTCCAGCCAAGCTAAGACGCCACCGTATAAACCACTCCAACTTGATAGGTTTGCCAGCACCCACCTGTCACCTACCTATCTGTCTTCTCTGCCATATGACAGGCAAAAGAGAAAGGAAAGGAACAGAGGAAGGAAGTAGGGAAAAGAGCATAAGGTACATTGATCATGGTTAACAAAACAACAAGAGCCTTTTGACATCTTGTGACACAGAGAAGCAGTGGGTGATGGGATAACCATAGGCAACTAATTGCCCCGGATGGAATAAACTTCAGTGCCTGGAATGACTTAACTAGAATACTTCTGTGATACTGACCAAGCTCCACCTTCTAATCCACTATTGCAATACCTATTAAACTAAGGTCATTCCATGAGAAATAAAGGGTCCAGAGGTCCTAGTTACTTGCCTTTGCATATATACCAAGACTGAAATCATTATAATGTCATCCAAAGTCACATGCCAGTGTAACTATATGATAAATATTTTACCTTGTGTTTGAAAAAGACTTTCAAAACTATTACTGAAAACTAAAAGCTTCTATAATATTTTAAGTATATGATCTCATTTTCAAGTATAGCTACCAGCTATACCTACTCCAGTCTCCCATATCCAACACTCCCATAATGGATACCACAGTTCAAGGGTTCCTGGATTTCCTATGGATCTGAACCAAGTCCTCAGGAAGCCCAAAACTTGATAGAGAAGAAAGCAAGAAGCACCAATGACTGCATTTGGGCTGTATACACCATCCACTTGGTCCTCATTAGCTCAGGTCCAATTACTCCCAGGACGTGGGCCACAGCTTATTTTCATATGTCCATAACACTATGACTCCCCACTCCAGTACTCTTGCCTGGAAAATCCCATGGATGGAGGAGCCTGGTAGGCTGCACTCCATGGGGTCACTAAGAGTCGGACATGACTAAGCGACTTCACTTTCACTTTTCACTTTCATGCATTGGAGAAGGAAATGGCAACCCACTCCAGTGTTCTTGCCTGGAGAATCCCAGGGATGGGGGAGCCTGGTGGGCTGCTGTCTATGAGGTTGCACAGAATCGGACACAACTAAAATGACTTAACAGCAGCACTATGACTCATTCTCCTGTTGAACTTTTAGGCAGGCAATCTCTATTGGTAGTAAATTACAACCAAGTCTCTTTCATTTTATAACCTCATGACAAAAATAGGCAGAAGAAGGGCACTGTTGTTCATATTTACTGGGCATGGTAGGAAAGCAAAATCAAAGAAAATGTGAAGGAAAACAATGTGGAGTTCTCTCCTCTGAAAGAAATATGGCTTCCCACAAGAACTAATAGAATCTGCACACAGTGTGTGATTTAACCCTCCAGCTTTGTGCAATTCTAGTGAAAGAGTGACAGAGAACAACATATGTTCTAAAAACAAGTAACAGAAGGGTTTGAGAACACCCCAAACTCTTAGGAAGATAGATGGGCTGAAAGTAATTTTAAGGATAAAGATCTAAGATGTTATAACTTTGTCAAGAGAAACTAATCAATTATATTGACTCATATGGAGGTTTGGGAAAAGGCCATGGAATTGCAAGTAGAAAGAAAGAAAGTGAAGGTGAAGTCGCTCAGTCGTGCCCTACTCTTTGTGACCCCATGCTCCTCCATCCATGGGATTTTCTAGGCAAGTACTGTGACCCCAGGCTCCTCCGTCCATGGGATTTTCTAGGCAGGAGTACTGGAGTGGGTTGCCATTTCCTTCTCCAGGGAATCTTCCAGACCCAGGAATCGAACCCAGGTCTCCCGCATTGTAGACAGACACTTTACCGCCTGAGCCATAAGGAAGTCTTAAGTCACATGAGGGGGAAAAAAAAAAATACAAAGCTTTTGGGGTCCATGAAGAAGACCCAGAGGAAGGGGGTTGACACTGGCTTTGAATACACTAACACTGTTATTTTCTACAGTAATTGCAAACAGTGGTTCTAAAAGGGTGACTCCAGTGAAGCAGCAGTGCCATCTGGGGACTAACTTGTTAGAAATGCAAATTCCTACACACACACACACACACACACACACACACAAGAATGAACCACTGGTTTAGAGTGTGTAATTTTACCTTGTTTCTGAAACACAGCTGAATGAGATGATTTTTGGTTCTGTTTCCACTGTCTCCAAAGCTTAGGTAGCTTCCCAGGTAGCTAGCATGCTTTCAGGGAGTACCCTAACCAGACTGACTATGGCATCCTAGTCCACTTAGTGCTATATTTCCCAAACTAAGTTAATAAATTAGCATTATGGTTTTTATAGATTGGTCACCTATAGGGTGTTTACTGACCTGAGCCTGCACTCCAATCTAAAAATCAGACATTAACAAGCCCTGCCCTCTGGCCTTTAGTTGAGAGGTCTTAGTCACTTGGTCATGTCCAACTCTTTGTGACCCAATGGACGTAGCCCACCAGGCTCCTCTGTCCATGGGACTTCTCAGGCAAGAATACTGGAGTGGGGTGCCATTTCCTTCTCTGGGAGATCTTCTTGACCCAGGGATCAAACCCGCGTCTCCTGCATTACAAGCATATTCTTTACTGCCTGTGCCATCAGAGGCCCTCTGGCCTTAAGTACTATCAAAATGGAGAATGTGACACTCTTTTGAAGAGAATCCCTATATATCAAACAGAAAAAAGAACTGCTCTAGTGGTAGCTGGAGTGAAGAGCAAGGACTCCCTGTGCTTCCTTTTCACAGTTTCTGGGATGAACTCCTCAGAGGTCTCAAGTTTCAAGGTCATTATTGGAAAAGCAAGTATCAGAGAAAGGAGCATCTCTGGGTGAAGCTTTCCAGAGCAAATAGGACTTCTGTTGGGGCTGGAAGGGTGAAGAGGATACAGATCAAAAGAGAGGGACATTGAGAGCTTGGATGAAGGAAGCCATGGGGAGGAAGGAAACCACGTGAGTGTGTAGAGGAAGCAGCGATTGCACCTGTTCTGAATGGAAGGCAACCACTGTGTAGTGACTAGAAATAGAACTAAAGTATCTTCAACTCAAGATGGAAGAGATTAGATTTGATTCAATAGTCAAGGGGAACCAGTACAAATGCCTGAGTGGACAAAGGGGTTGGCAGCTGGGTCTTGTCACTTAATAATCCCCAAAGAGTCATGAGGATGCCATTATATTGGTTAGTTGAGAAATCTCACAGGAGATTGTAGGAGGTTCTTCTTGGGAAAAGCTTAAACCCTGAGCATTCCCCCTAAAAATTCATTCAGTACTTCACTACTAACTCCATCATGACTTCAGTGAAGTCACTCAGTCTTGTCCTACTCTTTGCAACCCTGTGGACTGTAGCCCACCAGGCTCCTCCATCCATGGGATTCTCCAGGCAAGAGTACTGGAATGGGTTGCCATTTCCTTCTCCAACAAAAAAGGAGCATTGATTTTCTTTGTAAAAATCTAAAAAGGAAAGTTGGAAAACCTTGAATGAGGTATGACTAACTACTACTAGCCTCTAGTAGTTATATTAGTTACCTCCCTCACAGGTCATGTGGAAAAGCAAGAAAACATGGAGAAGACTTGGTTTTCATTCTGCTCCTTCGCCTCAGGCTGTTTGACTTTGGGCAAGTCACTGAACCTCTTTTGGTCTATTTGCTCATTGATAAAATGGAAACAACAATATCCTATCACCAAGTTTTTTTAAAGACTAAATGAGAATGCAAACATAAAACACCTGGCACAGAGCTTACTGCATAGTGAGAGGTCAATAAATGTCATTTGAATCTAAATACAAGAATTCTGGAGGCCAAATACTACATATATCAAACCTGAAATTATCAAAATGCTGAAGGGAAGAGGAAAAAAGTTCAGAATCCCTTGCCTAAACTCAAATTTCAACATGAATACACCATATAGGAAAACATTTGGGATGGTTGGTCAGCACTCCAAGTATTATCATTTTAAGGGTATTTTCATTCAAACTCCAAAAAACAACAACGTCTCCAGCAGAGGAGTGATGACTGCACCCACCTAAACTGAGTACATCCACAAAAAGTGAACACAGTCCAAGGCCAAGTCACATGATACAGGGTGCTCCGGACGGTGCACTGGGATGACCCAGAGGGATGGGATAGGGAGCGAGGTGGGAGGGGGGTTCAGGATGGGGAACACATGTACACCCATGGCGGATTCATGTCAGTCAAAGGATTGGCAAAACCAAGACAATATTGTAAAGTAAATAAATAAATAAAACTGAGATTAAAAAAAAAAAAGCCAAGTCAAAAGAGAGCTCAATTACACAAGAGCACATCTATTGCCTTCAGGTTGGATGGCAGGAAGTCTCCCATATTTGCATTTTGATGTTGATTAATAAAATAGGAACTTCAGGTTTGGGGGAGACATTGAGAAACCGGCTATCTTCCTATACCCCCTCCCCCCACTCCTCTACCAAGAGAAATGGAATGATCCATCTTGTTGGTGAGATTAAGACTTTTTACCCTTCTCGAGGCCACCATGAGCAGTGCACATGCTCTCTGGAGGGGAGTAAGCTCGCTGAGATAGGACTTCTGGGCCTGGGGGTTATAGAAAACATCAACAATGGATATAGTATCATGCTGGAGACCACAGGCTCTGGGCCCAGACTACTTGAGTCCAAAGACAGCTCTGCCTCTCACTAGCTCTGTGGTACTGAGCAGCCACATAACTCTCTGTGCTTCGTTCATTCATCTTTAAAATGGGCTTGGTGAGAAATAAGTGTAACAAAACATAATATGAAAGTGCTATTCATTATTAGAGGGGAAAGAATGCAACACATGAGTCATTTTTTTAAAAAGCAGGTCAAGGTGACAACCTAAGACAGTGAAAGCCAGAAGAGGAGACAGTGGCTCCTGTGGAATTTACTGAGAAGAAAAATGTAATTGAGAATAGCAGAGACCTCTGCCATTTTTAGAGAAGCTCTATACAATCAGCAAAAACATAAACAGGAGCTGACTGTGGCTCAGATCATGAAAAACTGCAAAATTCAGACTTAAATTGAAGAAATAAGGGAAAACCACTAGGCCATAAAGGTGTGACAAAAATCAAACTCCTTATGATTATACAGTGGAAGTGACAAATAGATCTAACCAACCCCTTCAAGGGATTAGGTCTGAGAGAGTACCTGAAGAACTATGGGTAGAGGTTTGTAACACTGTTCAGGAGGTGGTGATCAAAGCCATAACAAGAATAAAAATGCAAAAATGAAAAATGTTTGTCTGAAGAGGCCTTACAAATAGCTGAAAAAGAAGAGAAATGAAAGGCAGAAGAGAAAAGGAAAGATATATTCATCTGAGTGCAGAGTCCCAAAGAATAGCAAGAAGAGATAAGAAAGCCTCCCTCAGTGATCAACAAAAAGAAATAGAGGAAACCAATTGAATGGGAAAGACTAGAGATCTCGTCAAGAAAATTAGAGATACCAAGGGAACATTTCATGCAAAGATAGGCACAATAAAGTACAGAAACAGTATGGACTTAATAGAAGCAGAAGATATTAAAAGAGGTGACAAGAATACACAAAAGAGCTATACAAAAAAAAAAAAATTTTTTTTAATGGCCCAGATAACAATGATGTTGTGATCGCTCGCCTACATCCAGACATCCTGGAGGGTAAAGTCAAGTAGTCTTTAAGAAGCATCACTATGAACAAAACTAGTGGAGGTGATGGAATTCCAGTTGAACTATTTCAAACACTAAAAGATGATGCTGTGAAAGCGATGCACTCAATAGGTCAGCAAATGTGGAAAGCTCAGCAGTGGCCAGAGGACGAGAAAAGGTCAGTTTTCATTCCAATCCCAAAGAAAAGCAATGCCAAAGAATGTTCAGACTACTGCACAATTGCATTCATCTCACATGCTAGCAAAGTAATGCTCAAAATTCTCCAAGGCAGGCTTCAACAGTACGTGAACTGAGAAATTCCAGATGTTTAAGCTTGAATTAGAAAAGGTAGAGGAATGAGAGAGTAAATTGCCAACATTGACTGTATCATTAAAAAACCAAGAGACTTCCAGAAAAACATCTATATCTGCTTCATTGACTACACTAAAGACTTTGACTGTGTGGATCACAACAAAATGTGGAAAATTCTTGAAGACATGGGAGTACCAGACCACTTACCTGCCTCCTGAGGAATCTGTATACAGGTCAAAAAGCAATAGTTAGAACCTGATATAGAGCAACCAACTGCTTCCAGTTGGGAAAGGAGTATGTCAAGGCTGTATTTTGTCACCCTTCTTATTTAATTTATATTCAGAGTACATTATATAAAATGCCAGACTGAATGAAGTACAAGCTGGAATCAAGATTGCCAGGAGAAATATCAATAACCTCACATATGCAGATGATACCACCTTTATGGCAGAAAGGGAAGAAGAACTAAAGAGCCTCTTGAAAGTGAAAGAGGAAAAGTGAAAAAGCTGACTTAAAACTCAACATTCAGAAAACTAAGATCATGGCATACTGTCCCATCACTTCATTGCAAATAGATGGAGAAACAATGAAAACAGTGACAGACTTTATTTTCTTAGGCTCCAAAATCACTGCAGATTGTGACTGCAGCCATGAAATTAAAAGACACTTGCTCCTTGGAAGAAAAGCTATTACCAACCTAGACAACATATTAAAAAGCAGAGACATTACTTTGATGACAAAGGTCTATCTAGTCAAAGCTATGGTTTTTCCAGTAGTCATGTATGGATGTGAGAGTTGAACCATAAAGAAAGCTGATCATCAAAGAATCAATGCTTTTGAACTGTGATGTTGGATAAGACTGTTGAAAGTCCTTGGACAGCAAAGAGATTAAACCAATCAATCCTAAAGTATATCAGTCCTGAATATTCACTGGAAGGACTGATGCTAAAGCTGAAGTTCCAATATTTTGGCAACCTGATGTGAATAACTCACTCATTAGAAAAGACCCTGATACTAGGAAAGATTGAAGGTAGGAAGAGAAGGGGATGATAGAGGATGAGATGGTTGGATGACATCACAGACTCAATGGACATGAGTCTGAGCAAACTCCAGGAATTGGTGATGGACAGGGAAGCCTGGCTTGCTGCAGTCCATGGGGTCATAAAGAGTCAGACATGACTGAGTGACTGAACTGACTGACTGACTGCCATCTTTGCATCATTTGCAAGCTCTAAAGATTTTTAGTGAGTTGTCAGTAATAAGAGAAAGCTAGACTTTCACTGTGGAGAAGACAATGGCACCTGACTCCAGTGTTCTTGCCCGAAGAATCCCAGGGACGGGGGAGCCTGGTGGGCTGCCATCTATGGGGTCGCACAGAGTCAGACATGACTGAAGTGACTTAGCAGCAGCAGGCTCTCACTGTGAGTCCTATGGCTCTCATCTTTATTTCAGCATATTTGTTATAGAGAAAAATGTGGATAAATTATGCACCTCACCAAAGAGACTTAATTTTTTAGTAATTATCATGTACCCTTTCATAATGCATTTTCATTAACTGTAAAATGTTAACTCCTAACATGTTCAAGACAGTTTAATTCACCCTTAAGATAAACAGTTCAGTTTAGTCACTCATTTGTTTCCAACCCTTTGCAACCCTATGGAATGCAGCACACCAGGCTTCCCTGCCGAAGTCCAACTCCCAGAGCTTACTCAAATTCATGTCCATCGAGTCGGTGATGCCATCCAGCCATTTTATCCTCTGTCATACCGTTATCCTCCTGCCTTCAATCTTTCCCAGCATCAGGGTCTTCTCCAATGAGTCAATTCTTCATATCAGGGGGCCAAAGTATTGGAAGCTTCAGCTTCAGCATCAGTCCTTCCAATGAATATTCAGGATTGATTTCCATTAGGATTGACTGGTTTGATCTCCTTGCATTACAAGGGACTCTCTAGAGTCTTATCCAACAGCAGTCTAAAAGTAACAGTTCTTTGGCACTCATCCATATTTTTGGTCCAACATTCACATACATACATGACTACTGGAAAAACCATAGCTTTGACTAGATGGACCTTTGTCAGCAAAGTAATGTCTCTGCTTTTTAATATTCTATCTAGGTTTGTCATAGCTTTTCTTCCAAGGAACAAACATCTTTTAATTTCATGGCTACAGGCACCATCTGCAGTAATTTCAGAGCCCGAGAAAATAGTCTGTCACCGATTCCCTTGTTTCCCCATCTATTTGTCATGAAGTGATGGGGCAGGATGCCATGATCTTAGTTTCTTGAATGATGAGATTTAGCCAGCTTTTTCACTCTCCTCTTTCACTTTCATCAAGAGGTTCTTTAGTTCCTCTTCACTTTCTACCATAAGAGTGGCATCATCTGCATATCTGAGGTTATTGATATTTCTCCCAGCAATCTTGATTCCAGCTTGTGCTTCATCCAGCCCAGCATTTTGCATGATGTATGCTGCATATGCAGCCATGAAATTAAAAGATGCTTACTCCTTGGAAGGAAAGTTATGACCAACCTAGATAGCATATTCAAAAGCAGAGACATCACTTTGCCAACAAAGGTTCACCTAGTCAAGGCTATGGTCTTTCCTGTGGTCATGTATGGATGTGAGAGCTGGACTGTGAAGAAGGCTGAGCGCTGAAGAATTGATGCTTTTGAACTGTGGTGTTGGACAAGACTCTTGAGAGTCCCTTGGACTGCAAGGAGATCCGACCAGTCCATTCTGAAGGAGATCAGCCCTGGGATTTCTTTGGAAGGAATGATGCTGAAGCTGAAACTCCAGTATTTTGGCCACCTCATGTGAAGAGTTGACTCATTGGAGAAGACTCTGATGCTGGGAGGGATTGGGGGCAGGAGGAGAAGGGGACGACAGAGGATGAGATGGCTGGATGGCATCACTGACTCGATGAATGTGAGTCTGAGTGACCTCCGACAGCTGGTGATGGATAGGGAGGCCTGGCGTGCTGCGGTTCATGGGGTCGCAAAGAGTCGGACACGACTGAGCGACTGATCTGATCTGATGCTGCATATAAGTTAAATAAGCAGGGTGACAATATATCACCTCCTTTCCCAATTTGGAAGCAGTCTGTTTTTCCATGTCAGGTTCTAGCTGTTGCTTCTTAACCTGCATACAGGTTTCTCAGGAGGCAGGTAAGTGGTCTGGTATTCCCATCTCTTCAAGAATTTCCCACATTTTGTTGTGATCCACACAGTCAAAGGTTATGGTGTAGTCAATAAAGCAGAAATAGATGCTTTTCTGGAACTCTCTTGTTTTTTCAATGATCAAACAGATATTGGCAATTCGATCTCTAATTCCTCTGCCTTTTCTAAATCCAATCTGAACATCTGAAAGTTCATGGTTCACATACTGTTTAAGCCTGATTTGGAGAATTTTGAACATTACTTCCCTAGCATGTGAGATGAGTACAATTGTGCGGTAGTTTGAGCATTCTTTGCAATTGCCTTTCTTTGGGGTTGGAATGAAAGCTGACCTTTTCCAGTCCTGTAGCAACTCCTGAGTTTTCCAAATTTGCTGGCATGTTGAGTGCAGCAATTTCACAGCACCATCTTTTAGGATTTGAAATAGCTCAACTGGAATTCCATCACTTCCACTAGCTTTGTTAGTAGTGATGCTTCCTGATACCCACTTGACTTTGCATTCCAGGATGTCTGGCTCTAGGTGGGTGATCACACCATTGTCATTATCTGGATCATGAAGACCTTTTTTGTATAGTTCTGAGTATTCTTGCCACCTTCTTTTAAAATCTTCTGCTTCTATTAGGTCTATATCGTTTCTGTTCTTTATTTTGTCCATCTTTGCATGAAACGGTCCCTTGATATCGCTAATATTCTTTTTTTTTTTAACTTTACAATATTGTATTGGTTTTGCCATACATCAACATGAATCCGCCACAGGTATGCACGTGCTCCCCATCCTGAACCCTCCTCCCTCCTCCCTCTCCATATCATCCCTCCCAGTTGTCCCAGTGCACCAGCCAGCCCCAAGCATCCAGGGATCTCTAGTCCTTCCCATTTTATTTTTTTCCTCTACTTCTTTGCATTGATCACTGAGGAAGGCTTTCTTATCTCTCCTTGCTATTCTTTGGAACTCTCCATTCAAATGGGTATATCTTTCCTTTTCTCCTTTGCCTTTTACTTCTCTTCTTTTCTCAACTCTTTATAAGGTTCCTAAGACAATCATTTTGCCTTTTTGCATTTCTTTTTCTTGAGGATGGTCCTGATCACTGCTTCCTGTACAATGTCATGAACCTCCATCCATAGTTCTTCAGGCACTCTATCAGATCTAATCCCTTAATTCTATTTGTCACTTCCACTGTACAATCATAACAGATTTTATTTAGATCATACTTTTTTCAATTTAATTGAACTTTTTAATAAGGAGTTCATGATCAGAGCCACAGACAGCTCCCAGTCTTGTTTTTGCTGACTGTATAGAGCTTCTCCATCTTTGGCTGCAGAGAATATAATCAATCTGATTTCGATATTGACCATCTAGTGATGTCCATGTGTAGAGTCTTCTCTTGTGTTGTTGGAGGAAGGTGTATCCTATGACCAGTGTGTTCTCCTGGAAAAACTCTGTTAGCCTTTTCCTTGCTTCATTTTGTATTCCAAGGCCAAATTTGCCTGTTACTCCCAGAATCTCTCCACTTTCTACTTTTGCATTCCAATCCCCTGTGATGAAAAGGACATCTTTTTTGGGTGTCACTTCTAGAAGGTCTTGTAGGTCTTCATAGAACCATTCACCTTCAGCTTCTTCAGCATTCCTGGTTGGGGCATAGACTTGGATTACTGTGATATCGAATGGTTTGCCTTGAAAATGGACAGAGATCATTCTGTAGTTTTTGAGACTGCACCCAACTACTGCATTTGGACTCTTTTGTTGACTATGAGGGCTACTCCATTTCTTTTAAGGGATTCTTGCCCACAGTAGTAGATATAATGGTCATCTGAGTTAAATTTGCCCATTAGAGTCCATTTTAGTTCACTAACTCATAAAATATCAATGTTCACTCTTTCCTTCTTCTGTTTCCACTTTCAATTCACCTTGCTTCATGTACATAACATTCCAGGTTCCTATTCAATATTGTTCTTACAGCATTGGACTTTACTTCTATCTCCAGTCACATCCACACCTAGGCACTGTTTTCTCTATGGTTGCATCTCTTCATACTTCCCAGAATGATTTCATTTCATTCATTATTTCTCCACTCTTCTCCAGTAGCATATTGGGTACGTACCGATCTGGGGATTTCATTTTTCAGTGTGATATCTTATTGCCTTTTCATACTCTTGGAAGGCACAATCAAAACCTTGTGCACACCAGAACTCAGGAAAAACGTACAGTCACCCTACAAGAGACTGACACACAATTGCCTTTTAATGTCCAGGAGTCTCCAGCAAAGGCATGAGTCAGCAGTGTTCTGCTGCACGGTCAGGGGCACTGAATGCGGCAGTGTGTGCAGGGGACTTTTTGAAGGAGGTTGCCATTATCTTCATTACCTCCACTATAGTTTGATCAGGTCAGACAACAGGGAGGGAACACAGCCCCACCCATCAACAGAAAATTGTATTAAAGTTTTACTGAGCATGGCCCCACCCAGTCAGAACAAGACCCAGTTTCCTCTACAGTCAGTCTCTCCTATCAGGGAAGCTTCCATAAGCCTCTTATCCCGACCCTTCATAGGGCAAACAGAATGAAAACCACAATCACAGATCAGATCAGATCAGATCAGTCATGTCTGACTCTTTGCGACCCCATGAACTGCAGCACGCCAGGCCTCCCTGTCCATCACCAACTCCCGGAGGTCACTCAGACTCACATCCATCGAGTCAGTGATGCCATCCAGCCATCTCATCCTCTGTCGTCCCCTTCTCCTCCTGCCCTCAATCCCTCCCAGCATCAGAGTCTTCTCCAATGAGTCAACTCTTCGCATGATGTGGCCAAAATAC
>CAKXYN010000562.1:0-64098 GCA_935064755.1 Tragelaphus eurycerus
ATAATAAAAAAAATAAAATCTTTTCAAAGTCTTTTTAATTGATGCATTTAGACTATTGATGTTCTAAGTAACTATTGGTATAGTTGGATCAATATCTACTATGTTATATCTACTGTTTTCTTTTCATTGCATTCATTCTTTGTTCCTATCTTTGTCTTGTACACTTTCTATTCTTTTTGTGGTTTTAACATATTTTTATTGAAATACATTTGTCATGCAACACTGTGTATATGTAAGTCTTCCCAGATGGCTCAGTGGTAAAGAATACATCTGTCAATTTAGGAGATGAAAGAGACGTTGGTTCTATTCCTGGGTTTGGAAGACCCCTGGAGGAGGAAATAGCAATCCACTCCAGTATTCTTGCTCAGGAAAATTCCATGGACAGAGGAGCCTGGCAGGCTACAGTCCATGGGGTCTCAAAGAGTCAGACATGACTGAGCAACTAGCTCTACTACTATTGCACATACACTACATCTTTGTATCTATACACTCATTGATTGACACCCAAAAAGATGTCCTTTTCATTATAGGGGACTGGAATGCAAAAGTAGGAAGTCAAGAAACACCTGGAGTAACAGGCAAATTTGGCCTTGGAATACGGAATGAAGCAGGGCAAAGACTAATAGAGTTTTGCCAAGAAAATGCACTGGTCATAGCAAATACCCTCTTCCAACAACACAAGAGAAGACTCTATACATGGACATCACCAGATGGTCAACACCGAAATCAGATCGATTATATTCTTTGCAGCCAAAGATGGAGAAGCTCTATACAATCAGCAAAAACAAGACCAGGAGCTGACTGTGGCTCAGACCATGAACTCCTTATTGCCAAATTCAGACTGAAATTGAAGAAAGTAGGGAAAACTACTAGACCATTCAGGTATGACCTAAATCAAATCCCTTATGATTATACAGTGGAAGTGAGAAATAGATTTAAGGGCCTAGATCTGATAGATAGAGTGCCTGATGAACTATGGAATGAGGTTCGTGACATTGTACAGGAGACAGGGATCAAGACCATCCCCATGGAAAAGAAATGCAAAAAAGCAAAATGGCTGTCTGGGGAGGCCTTACAAATAGCTGTGAAAAGAAGAGAAGCGAAAAGCAAAGGAGAAAGGAAAGATATAAACATCTGAATGCAGAGTTCCAAAGAATAGCAAGAAGAGATAAGAAAGCCTTCTTCAGTGATCAATGCAAAGAAATAGAGGAAAACAACAGAATGGGAAAGACTAGGGATCTCTTCAAGAAAATCAGAGATACCAAAGGAACATTTCATGCAAAGATGGGCACGATAAAGGACAGAGATGGTGTGGACCTAACAGAAGCAGAAGATATTAAGAAGAGGTGGCAAGAATACACAGAAGAACTGTACAAAAAAGAGCTTCAAGACCCAGATAATCATGATGATGTGATCACTGACCTAGAGCCAGACATCTTGGAATGTGAAGTCAAATGGGCCTTAGAAAGCATCACTACGAACAAAGCTAGTGGAGGTGATGGAATTCCAGTGGAGCTATTCCAAATCCTGAATGATGATGCTGTGAAAGTGCTGCACTCAATATGCCAGCAAATTTGGAAAACTCAGCAGTGGCCACAAGATTGGAAAAGGTCAGTTTCATCCCAATCCCAAAGAAAGGCAATGCCAAGGAGTGCTCAAACTACCGAACAATTGCACTCATCTCACACGCTAGTAAAGTAATGCTCAAAATTCTCCAAGCCAGGCTTCAGCAATATGTGAACCGTGAACTTCCTGATGTTCAAGCTGGTTTTAGAAAAGGCAGAGGAACCAGAGATCAAATTGCCAACATCCGCTGGATCATGGAAAAAGCAAGAGAGTTCCAGAAAAACATCTATTTCTGCTTTATTGACTATGCCAAGCCTTTGACTCAAGAGGCTTTAGCCCCTCTTCACTTTCTGCCATAAGAGTGGTGTCATCTGCATATCTGAGGTTATTGATATTTCTCCCGGCAATCTTGATTCCAACTTGTGTTTCTTCCAGTCCAGCATTTCTCATGATGTACTCTGCATATAAGTTAAATAAACATGGTGACAATATGCAGCCTTGACGTACTCCTTTTCCTATTTGGAACCAGTCTGTTGTTCCATGACCAGTTCTAACTGTTGCTTCCTGACCTGCATACAGATTTCTTAAGAGGCAGATCAGGTGGTCTGGTATTCCCATCTCTTTCAGAATTTTCCATAGTTTATTGTGATCCACACAGTCAAAGGCTTTGGCATAGTCAATAAAGCAGAAATAGATGTTTTTCTGGAACTCTCTTGCTTTTTCCATGATCCAGCGGATGTTGGCAATTTGATCTCTGGTTCCTCTGCCTTTTCTAAAACCAGCTTGAACATCAGGAAGTTCACGGTTCACATATTGCTGAAGCCTGGCTTGGAGAATTTGAGCATTACTTTACTAGCGTGTGAGATGAGTGCAATTGTTCGGTAGTTTGAGCACCTTCGTGCCCATCTTTGCATGAAATGTTCCTTTGGTATCTCTGATTTTCTTGAAGAGATCCCTAGTCTTTCCCATTCTGTTGTTTTCCTCATTTCTTTGCATTGATCACTGAAGAAGACTTTCTTATCTCTTCTTGCTATTCTTTGGAACTCTGCATTTAGATGTTTATATCTTTCCTTTTCTCCTTTGCTTTTCGCTTAAGAAGGCCGAGTGCCGAAGAATTGATGCTTTTGAAGTGTGGTGTTGGAGAAGACTCTTGAGAGTCCCTGGACTGCAAGAAGATCCAACCAGTCCATTCTGAAGGAGATCAATCCTGGAATTTCTTTGAAGGAATGATGCTAAAGCTGAAACTCCAGTATTTTGGCCACCTCATGTGAAGAGTTGACTCATTGGAGAAGACTCTGATGCTGGGAAGGGATTGAGGGCAGGAGGAGAAGGGGACGACAGAGGATGAGATGGCTGGATGGCATCACTGACTCGATGGATGTGAGTCTGAGTGACCTCCGGGAGTTGGTGATGGACAGGGAGGCCTGGCGTGCTGCGGTTCATGGGGTCGCAAAGAGTCGGACAGGACTGAGTGACTGATCTCATCTGATCTGATGCAGATAAATTCAGAAAACCAAGATCATGGCATCTGGTTCCATCACTTCTGGCAAATAAACAGGGAAACAGCGGCTGACTTTATTTTTCTGGGCTCCAAAATCACTACAGATGGTAATTGCAGCCATGGAATTAAAATACTTTACTCCTTGGAAGAAAAGTTATGATCAACCTAGACAGCATATTAAAAAGCAGAGACATCACTTTGTCAACAAAGGTCCATCTAGTCAAGGCTATGGTTTTTCCAGTGGTCATGTATGGATATAAGAGTTAGACTGTAAAGAAAGCTGAACACAGAAGAATTGATGGTTTTGAATTGTGGTGTTGGAGAAGACTCTTGAGAGTCCTTTGGACTGCAAGGAGATCCAACCAGTCCATCCTGAAGGAGATCAGTCCTGGGTGTTCACTGGAAGGACTGATGCTGAAGCTGAAACTCCCACACTTTCGCCACCTGCTGCAAAGAGCTGACTCATTTGAAAAGACCCCAATGCTGGGAAAGATTGAGGGCAGGAGGAGGGGACGACAGAGGATAAGATGGTTGGATGGCATCATTGATGCAATGGACATGGGTTTGGATGGACTCCGGGAGTTGGTGGTGGACAGGGACGCCTGGCGTGCTGCAATTCATGGGGTCGCAAAGAGTCAGACATGACTGAGCAACTGAACTGAACTGTGATAGGTTATTTTCAATTTTTTGAGGAACCTCAATATTGTTTTGTATAGTGACTGAACGAATTTACATTTACACCAACAATGTGCAAGCATTTCTTCTTCTCCTTACCTTCACCAGCATTTGTTATCTTCTTGATGATAGCCATTTCAACAGGTGTGAAGTGATATCTCCTTGTGGTTTTGATTTGCATTTCCCTGATGGTTTATGGTGCTGAGCATTTTTTTTAATGCACCCATTGACTATTTGGGTGTCTTGTTTGGAAAAATGTCCTCTGCCCATTTTGAAATTAGATTGTTTGCTTTTTATTATTGAATTATATGAGTTTTAATATATTTGAATATTGACTCTTTATCTGAATATGCTTTGCGAAAATTCTTTCCCATGGATGCCTTTTAAATTTGTTAATTATTTCTTTTGCTATGCTAAATGTTTTAAACTTGATGTAGTTCCATATGCTTTTGGACCAGTATCATAGTTTTTATTACTATGGCTTGCTAATTTTGTTTGAAATCAGGAAGTGTGATACTTCTGGTTTTGTTTCCACCAGAGTGCTTTAATTATTCAAGGTCTTTTGTAGTTCCATACAAATTTTAGGATTGCTTTTTAGCTCTCTGATATACCATTATATTTGATGGGGATTGTGTTGAATGTATAGATGTGCTGTAAGTCATTTCAGTTGTGTCCCAACTCTTTGTGACCTTCTGGACTGTAGCCCACAGGCTACATGTCCATGAGATTCTTCAGGCAAGAATATCGGAGTGGGGGTGCCATGACCTACTCCAGAATCTGTAGATAGCTCTGAGAAATATGGACATTTTAACAGTTCTAATTCCTCTGATTTATGAACACAGAATGTTTTCCATCTGTGTCTTCTTCAGTTTTTTCAGCAAAGTCTTATCAGTTCATTTTAGGCACTCAGTCATGTCCAACTCTTTGTGAACCCAAGGACTGCAGCACACCAGGGCTTCCCTGCCCAACACCAATTCCTGGAGCAGGCTCAAACTCATGTGCATCGAATCAGTGATGCCATCCAACCATCTCATTCTCTGTTGCCCCTTCTCCTTCAATCATTCCTAGCATCAGGGTCTTTTTCCAAGGAGTCAATTCTTCACATCAGGTGGCCAAAGTGTTGGAGTTTCAGGTTCAGTATCAGTCCTTCCATGAATATTCAAGATTGATTTCCTTTAGCATTGACTGGTTAGATCTTCTTGCAGTCCTAAGGGACTCTCAAGAGTCTTCTCCAACATCACAGTTCAAAAACATCTGTTCTTCGGCGTTCAGCTTTCTTTATAGTCCAACTCTCACATCCATACATGACCACTGGTGAAACTATAGCTTTGACTAGGCAAACCTTTGTTGGCAAAGTAATGTCTCTGCTTTTTAATATGCTGTCTAGGTTGGTAATAACTTTTCTTCAAAGAAGCAAGCGTCTTTTAATTTCATGGTTGCAGTCACCATCTGCAGTGATTTTGAGCCCCAGAAAATGAAAGTATGTCACTGTTTCCACTGTTTCTCCATCTATTTGCTATGAAGTGATGGGACCAGATGCCATGATCTTCGTTTTTTGAATGTTGAGCTTTAAGCCAACATTTTCACTCTCCTCTTTCACTTTCATCAAGAGGCTCTTTAGTTATTCTTTGCTTTCTGCCATAAGGGTGATGTCATCTGAATATCTGAGGTTATTGATATTTCTCCTGGCAATCTTGATTCCAGCTTGTGCTTCATTCAGTCCAGCATTTTGCATGATGTACTCATATACGTAGGTGACAATATACAGCCTTGACGTACTCCTTTTCCTATTTGGAACCAGTCTGTTGTTCCATGTCCAGTTCTATCTGTTGCTTCCTGACCTGCATACAGATTTCTCAAGAGGCAGGTTAAGTGGTCTGGTATTTCCATCTCTCTCAGAATTTTCCACAGTTTGTTGTGATCCACACAATCAAAGGCTTTGGCATAGTCAATAAAGCAGAAATAGATGTTTTTCTCAAACTCTTGGTTTTTCAATGATCCAGCAGATGTTGGCAATTTGATCTCTGGTTCCTCTGCCTTTTCTAAAACCAGCTTGAACATCTGAAAATTCATGATTCACATTTTGCTAAAGCCTGGTTTGGAGAATTTTGAGCATTACTTTACCAATATGTGAGATGAGTGCAATTGTGAGGTAGTTTGAGCACTCTTTGGCATTGCCTTTCATTTTGGGATTGGAATGAAAACTGACCTTTTCCAGTCCTGGCCACTGCTGAGTTTTCCAAATTTGATGGCATATAGAGAGAAGCGTTTTCACAGCATCATCTTTTAGGATTTGAAGTAGCTCAACTTGAATTCCATCACATCCACTTTGTTCATAGTGATGCTTCTAAAGGCAGAGGCACTTGACTTTGCATTCCAGGATGTCTGGTTCATGGTGAGTGATCACACCATCATGATCATTTCTGCTTTATTGACTATGCCCTCCCTTCTGAACCTCCTTCACATCTCCCTCCCCATCTGACCCCCTCTCATTCTGACAGAAGCAACAGTTTTGAGTTTCCTGAGCCATACAGCAAATTCCTGTTGGCTATCTATTTTACATATGGTAATGTAAGTTTCCATGTTACTCTTTCCACCCTCTCCTCCCTTCTCCACACCTCCATATGTCTATTCTGTGTCTGTTTCTCCATTGGTGCCCTGTAAATAAATTTTTCAGAACCATTTTTCTAGATTCCATATATATGCATTAGAATACAGTAATTATCTTTCTCTTTCTGACTAACTTCACTCTGTATAATAGGTTCTAGATTCTCCACCTCATTAGAACTGACTCAAATGCATTCCTTTTATGGCTGAGTAATATCCCATTGTGTACATTGTGTATCACAACTTCTTTATCCATTCATCTGTTGATGGACATCTAGGTTCCTTCCATGTTTCTAGCTATTGTAAATAGTGCTGCAATGAACAATGAGATACATGTGTCTTTTTCAGGGTATATGCTTAGGAGTGGTATTGCTGGGTCATATGGTAATTTTATTCCTAGTTTTTTAAGGACTCTCCATACCATTTTCCATAGTGGCTATATGAATTTACATTCCCAGCAATGCAAGAGTGTTCCCTTTCCTCCACACACTCTCCAGCATTTATTGTTTAGAGACTTTTTGATGATGGTTATTCTGACTGGTGTGAGGTGATAACTCATCGTAGTTTTGATTTGTATTTCTCTAATAATGAGTGATGTTGAGCATCTTTTCATGTGTTTGTTAGCCATCTGTATGTCTTCTTTGGAGAAATGTCTGTTTAGGTCTTTTTCCCCACTTTTTGATTGGTATTGGTATTCTGGTATTGAGTTGTACCAGCTGCTTGTATATTTTAGAAATTAATCCTTTGTCAATTGTTTCATTTGCTATCATGTGTTCTCCCATTATGAGGGTGGCGCAGTTCAGCTCAGCCATCTAAGAGCGAATGATGATGTGCTGTGATGATGATGAATGATGAATGATGATGCTGTGAAAGTGCTACACTCAATATGCCAGCAAATTTGGAAAACTCAGCAGTGGCCACAAGATTGGAAAAGGTCAGTTTTCATCCCAATCCCAAAGAAAGGCAATGCCAAGGAGTGCTCAAATACCGAACAATTGCACTCATTTCACATACTAGTAAAGTAATGCTCAAAATTCTCCAAGCCAGGCTTCAGCAATATGTGAACCGTGAACTTCCTGATGTTCAATGCTGGTTTTAGAAAAGGCAGAGGAACCAGAGGATCAAATTGCCAACATCCGCTGGATCATGGGAAAAGCAAGAGAGTCTCCAAAACCACTATTTCTGCATTTATTGACTATGCTTCAGCCTTTGACTGTGTGGATCACAATAAACTATGGAAAATTCTGAAAGAGATGGGAATACCAGACCACCTGATCTGCCTCTTAAGAAATCTGTATGCAGGTCAGGAAGCAACAGTTAGAACTGGTCATGGAACAACAGACTGGTTCCAAATAGGAAAAGGAGTTCGTCAAGGCTGCATATTGTCACCATGTTTATTTAACTTATATGCAGAGTACATCATGAGAAATGCTGGACTGGAAGAAACACAAGTTGGAATCAAGATTGCCGGGAGAAATATCAATAACCTCAGATATGCAGATGACACCACTCTTATGGCAGAAAGTGAAGAGGGGCTAAAAAGCCTCTTGATGAAAGTGAAAGTGGAGAGTGAAAAGGTTGGCTTAAAGCTCAACATTCAGAAAACGAAGATCATGGCATCTGGTCCCATCACTGCATGGGAAATAGATGGGGAAACAGTGGAAACAGTGTCAGACTTTGTTTTTCTGCTCCAAAATCACTGCAGATGGTGACTGCAGCCATGAAATTAAAAGACGCATGCTCCTTGGAAGGAAAGTTATGACCAACCTAGATAGCATATTCAAAAGCAGAGACATTACTTTACCAACAAAGGTTCACAGTCAAGGCTATGGTCTTTCCTGTGGTCATGTATGGATGTGAGAGCTGGACTGTGAAGAAGGCTGAGTGCCGAAGAATTGATGCTTTTGAACTGTGGTGTTGGAGAAGACTCTTGAGAGTCCCTTGGACTGCAAGAAGATCCAACCAGTCCATTCTGAAGGAGATCAATCCTGGAATTTCTTTAGAAGGAATGATGCTAAAGCTGAAACTCCAGTATTTTGGCCACCTCATGTGAAGAGTTGACTCATTGGAGAAGACTCTGATGCTGGGAGGGATTGAGGGCAGGAGGAGAAGGGGACGACAGAGGATGAGATGGCTGGATGGCATCACTGACTCGATGGATGCGAGTCTGGGTGACCTCCGGGAGCTGGTGATGGACAGGGAGGCCTGGTATGCTGCGGTTCATGGGTCGCAGAGAGTCGGACACGACTGAGCGACTGATCTGATCTGATTATGAGGGTTGTCTTTTCACATTACTTATAGTTTCCTTTGCTGTGCAAAAGCTTTTAAGTTTAATCAGGTCCCATTTGTTTACTTTTGTTTTTATTTCCATTACTCTAGGAGGTGGGTCATAGAGGATCTTGCTTTGATTTATGTCATCAAGTGTTCTGCCTATGTTTTCCTCTAAGAGTTTTATAGTTTCTGGTCTTAGATTTAGGTCTTTAATCCATTTTGAGTTTATCTTTGTGTATGGTATTAGGAAGTGTTCTAATTCATTCTTTTACACGTAGCTATCCAGTTTTCCCAACACCAGTCACTGAAGAGACTGTCTTTGCCCCATTGTATATTCTTGCCTCCTTTGTCAAATAAAAGGTACCCATAGTTGCATGGATTTATTTCTGCATTTTCTGTCTTGTTCCATTTGTGTATATTTCTGATTTTGTGCCAGTAACGTACTATCTTGATGACTGTAGCTTTGTAGTATAATCTGAAGTCAGAAAGGTTGAGTCCTCCAGCTTCATTCTTCTTTCTCAAGACTGCTTTGGCTATTCTGGGTCTTTTGTGTTTCCATATGAATTGTGAAATTTTTTGTTCTAGTTCTGTGAAAATTGCCATTGGTAATTTGATGGAGATCGCATTGAATCTGTAGATTGTGCTTGGTAGTATAGTTATTTTCACAATATTGATTCTTCCTACCCAAGAACATGGAATATCTCTCCATCTGTTTATGTCATCTTTGATTTCTTTTGTTAGCGTCTTATAATTTTCTGTGTATAGTTCTTTTGTCTCCTTAGTTAGGTTTATTCCCAGATATTTAATTCTTCTTGTTGCAGTGGTGAATGGGATTGATTCATTAATTTTCTTTCTGATTTTTCATTGTTAGTGAAATGCAGCTATGAAATACATAGAAGTGCAAGTGATTTCTGTGAGATTGATTTTGTATCCCTTAAATTTCCACATAAGACTCTGGAAGTGCTAAGCTTACAAGTAATTTTCTGGACACGGGCCTTTCCCCAACAGGGTCTTGATGTACAGTATCATGTCATCTCAAACAGTGAGAGCTTTCCTATTCTACCTACATGTCAGGCTTTCCTGGTGGCTCAGTGGTAAAGAATCTGCCTACAATGCAGGAGACCCAGGGACAGATCCCAGGATCAGGAAAATCCTAGAGAAGGGAATGGCAACCCACTCCAGTATTCCTGCCTGGAGAATCCCATGGACAGAGGTCTGGTGGGCTACATACAGTCCATGGGGTCGCAGCAAAGTCAGCCAGAGCTGAGTGCTAACACACACTACCTACATATCAGAAAGCAACTGGAATTCCTTTCTGGTAAGGAATAACACTGTCAGTGTTTAACAATCTGTGCAAACTTTCATAAACAATGTTTAATATGCAATCAAAGGTTGTGCTGTACTTAATTGCTCAGTCATGTCTAACTCTTTGTGACCCCATGGAATGTAGCCTTGAGCTCTGATGCTAAGATTTGTGGGGAGAGGTAGGCTATGGCGATGGCTCTACCCTCTACGTGTGACAGCATTATCACCTTACTCCCAAGGAGCAAGCCTGGTTTTTCTCCACGGGCTTTCCCCACCACAATCTCCTCCCCTCACATATCCTCAATCCACCTCTCCATTGTCATCAGTTTTTTTTTTTTTGGCTTCTTTGGGGATAGTTCTTCTCCATATCCTGTCTACTGTGTCTTCCAGGGGAGCGGCGTCTCTGTCCAGGTGTGTATGAGAGGAACAAGGACTGTCTGATATTCATCCCTGTTATGTTGCCTGAGCATCAGCTGTTACCCTCTCATCTTTATATTTTTCTCCTCTGACTACTGAAATTGTTCTAGATGTCTCCTCTGACTCAGACATTTGTCCTGATGTCGGGATCGGACTTTCTACTAGTGTTTTTTCGGCCATCGAGGGTTTTTTTTTTTTTTTTTTTTTTTCTGTTTCTCTCTTTGTTTCTTTGTCCTACAAATATCTAAATTTTTCTCTATATTCCCCAGAGCAGCCTTTACATTACTCTCATTTTTTATTGAGTAAGCAGGTCTGCGTGTTTTTTTTTGTGCACCCTGATGGACCTGTGGAGAGAGATATACTCCACTTCCATTTTTCCCTCCACCATCTTGCTCTCTAATTTTCTCCTTCTTATTTTTTGAAACTTCTGCATTCTGATTGGTATATTTTTTCTTTCTTCCTTTGCCTTTATTTTTTCCTCTGGCTTCAGTTATATTTGGTTACCCCATCTTCAGGACAACCACTTTCCTTTTTGCATTTCTTTTTTCTTAGGGAATGGTTTTTTTTTTTTTCTCTTCTTCACTGTCACAAACTTCCATTCCATCGTTCCTTAGGTTTAATTTGTCTATCAGTTTTTTTCTCTGGATTCTATTTGTTTTCCTTCCACTGTGTAATCATAAAGGACAGTTTGATTTTTGTCTTTTTTTTTTTGTCTAGCAGCCTTCCTTTTTTTATGCAATGGTAGTCTGAATTTTGTCAGCATCAAGTTTTGGGAACTGAGCAATGGTCGTTTCCCTAGTCTTGCTTTTGCTGACTGTATATTTTTTCTCCATCTTTGGCTTTTAAAGAGAGTAATCAATCTGATTTCAGTATTGACCATCTGGTGATGTCCCTGTGTGGAGTTCCTCCCATCTTGTCTTACTTGAAGTTTTTGTATCTTATGAGCATTGTGCCCTCTTCTTGCAACCCTGTTAGTCTTTTGTCTCTGCTTCATTCTGTACTCTCTTGTCAAATGTTGGGGCCCTACCTGTTATTTCAGGTTTCTCTTGACTTCTTACTTTTGCATTTCAGTCCCCTATGATGGGGGGGGGGGGGGGGTGGGCTGCCCCTTCTAGAAGGTCTTGTAGGTTTCTCATATAACCATTCAACTTCAGTTTCTTCAGCATTACAATTTTTGCCATTGGCATGGATTAATGTGATATTGAATGGCTCTGTCTTGCTATTTTGTTGTATACTTCTTTAGTTTTCTTGGTTAAATTTATTTCTTAGTATTTTATCATTTCTGATTATAATTATTTTTGGGATAGATTTGTTTTTCTTTTTCAGATGTCTTATCATATTTGTGCATGGAAAATGCAACTGATTTCTGTACATTGATTTTGTGATGTTGTGCACCTTTACAGAAATTGTTGATTAGTTTCAATCATTTTTTCATTCTATCCTCGAGATTTTTCTATAAAATTGGGGGGGGGGGGGAAATTGTAATAATTTTGTTTCTTCCTCACTAGGGGGGATGTTTTTTATTTCTTTGTTTTGCCTATTTTTTTCTATTTATGACTTTCAGTTCTTTTTTGAGTAAAGAGCAGGGAGAATGGGAATCTTTGTCTTATTCTTCTGTTCTTTGAGAATTTGCTTTTTTTTTTTTTTCATTGAGCATAATTTTTTTTTTGCTTTTGTCATATATGATAAATATAGTCTTTATTATACTGATGCATGTTCTTTCGAGAAAAGGGAGTGGAACCCACCCCAGCATTTTTTGCTCGGAGAATTCCTCTCTTGGATGGACAAAGGATCTCAGCTTTTTTTGGTCCCCATGGTTGCAAAGAAGTTCAACACGACTGAATTACTAAGAATGCACGTGCTCTCTTTCTATACCCAATTTGTTAAGGTTTTTGTAGGGAAAGGATATTATATTTTTTCCAATGTTTCCCTGTGTCTATTGAGATGATCGTGTAATTTTTATCTTCCTTTTATTAATGTGATGTGTTGTTTTATCAATTTGCATATGTTGAACCATTCCAGGGATAAATTCCTCTTGGTCATGGTATATAGCCTTTTAATATGTCTTGAATTTTAATTACTAACATTTTGTGGAGAATTTTTGCATTCATATTTGATCAAATATATTGGTCTATAGATTTTTTTCTTGTAGTTTCCTTATCTGGCTTTGGTATCAGGGTAGGGCTGACCTCAAAATATGAATTTGGGAGTCTCCTTTCTTCTCAATTTTATGAAAGAGTTTGAGAAGGATTGATGTTAATTCTTCTTTAAATATTTGGTCAAATTTTCCAGGGAGCCCTCTGGTCCCAGTTTTTTTGTAGTAGGACACAGTGATTATAGATTGAATCTGGTTATTAAATATTGTTGTATTCAGATTCTCTTTTTTGTCTTGATTCAGTCTTAGTAGGTATGTGTATTTCTAGAACTTAACCCATTTCTTCTAGGTTATGAAATTTGTTGGCTAATATTTGCTATTAGTAGTCTTTTATTTCTGTATTAGTATTTCTATTAATAGTCTATGTATTTCTGTAGTGTTAATTTCATGTCCCTTCTTTAATTTCTAATTTTATTTGTATTTTCTCTCTCTTTTTCTTAGTTTAGCTAAAGCTTGGTCAATTTTGTTTATCTTTTTGAGAAAGCTCTTACTTTGTTGGTCCTATTGTTTTTCTGTACTCTATTTCATTTATCTTTACTCTGATCTTTATCTTTTCCTTCCTCTGCTAAATTTGAGCTTAATTTATTCTTTTTTTCTAGTTTCTTGCGATATAAAGTTAGGTTGTTTATTTGAGGTATTTCTAATTTCTTTTTAAATTTATTTGTTTTTAATGAGAGGATAATTGCTTTATAATATTGTGTTGGTTTCTGCCATATATCAGCATGAATCAGCCATAGGTATACATATGTCCCCCCCTCCTGAACATCCCACCCCATCCCACCCATCTAGGTTGTCACAGAGCACCAGGTTTGAGCTCCTTGCATCACACCACAAAGTCCCATAGACTGTCTACTTTACATATGGCAAACAATGTATATGCTTCAATGCTACTTTCTCAACTCGTCCCACCCTCTTCTTCCCCCATTGTATTTACAAGTCTCTTTTTGTCTCTGTCTCCATTGCTGCCCTCAAATAGGTGCATCAGTACCATCTTTCTAGATTTCACATACTCACATTAATATACGATAATTTGTTTTCTCTTTCTTACTTTACTCACTGTAATATGCTCTAGGTTCATCCACCTAATCAGAACTGAATCAAATGTGTTCCTTTTTAAGGGAATGCAAATGTGTGTTAAGTCACTTTAGTTGTGTCTGTGACTCTGTGGACTGTAACCCACCAGACGCCTCTGTCCATGGGATTCTCCAGGCAAGCATACTGGAGTGGATTGCCATGCCATCCATTGGGGATCTTCTTGACGCAGGGATCAAACCTACATCTCTTATGTCCCCTGCATTGGCAGGCAGATTTACCAATAGCATTAGCTGGGAAATCCTTTATATGGCTGAGTAATATGAAAATATAGAATGCTTCATAAATTTGAAAAGCATACCATGTTCACTGATTAGAAGACTTAATGCTAAGCTAAGATGGAAGTACCTCCCAAATCGATCAATAGATTGCATGCAATCCCTATCACAATTCAGTTGGCATTTTGGGCAGAAACTGTAGACAGTTTAAACCATTTTTTTTAGTGTAAAGCATATGTTTGATCCAAATGAATGGACTCAAATGATTTCATTTGGAAAAAGTAAATTGCTTACAAATCTACAGTGTACCAGATACTATATGAAGTTCTGGACATTAAGCAATGATAGGACAAAATCTCTATCTTTCTGGTGATTTATATAGTCTGGCTATATAATTTTTAATGTATATTTTTATCTTTGTGGTTATAAAATCTGTATTTTTTACATTTAACAAGAAGCAAATAGTTAGCATAACTTAAATTTTTCAACATTTAGTTCTGAAATTTATTTTCACATATGAAAAAATAATTTTTTCCGGTCTCCTTTATCTTATATCCCATTCTTCAGTCTATTCTGAAGTCTTCGTTAGTTTATTTCACTATGCCAACACTACAGTTCTCTGCCTGGCACCCCCTGCACTGTACGTGCAGGGTCTTAACTACTGGACCAGCAGGGAAGTCTCTGCAATGCTTTACTTTTAATGGGTTTATAATTTGCTTTAATATCTATCTATTAGGGATTTTTTGTCTATCAGATCAGATCAGATCAGTCGCACAGTCATATCCGGCTTTTTGCAACCCCATGAACTGCAGCACACCAGGCCTCCCTTTCCATCAACCCCTTCGGAGGTCACTGAGACTCAAATGCATTGAGTCAGTGATACCATCCAGCCATCTCATCCTCTGTCGTCCCCTTCTCCTCCTGCCCCCAATCCCTCCCAGCATCAGAGTCTTCTCCAATGAGTCAACTCTTCGCATGAGGTGGTCGAACTACTGGAGTTTCAGAAGTGGTTAAAATACCATTTAACATAGTTACAATTTTCTAACTTTGACTTCTTTTCACCTATACCAGAATGTTGTGTACTTTCCTATGTTTTTATATCACTCGCATCTTTTCATTTCAAACTAAAGAACTCCTTCAGCAGATCTAGTGGTGGTGAGCTCCCTCAGCAATGGTTTGTCTTTAAAAAGCCTTTATTTCTTCTTCATGCATAAAGGATAACTATGTCAGATATAGTATTCTTGATTGGCACCTTTTCTTTTTCGACACTTTGAATATAGCATTCCACTCTCCTATTCTCAGCAGAATTTCTTCTGAGAAATTCACTGATACTCTAATCACATCCTTTGTAGGTAATTTTCTTCTATCGCTACTTTTTGACAATTTCATTGTAATGCATCTTGGAAAAGGTCTTTTTGCATTGAGAAAACAGGCGTTTTATTAACTTTATGGATGTCCAATTCTTTCCCCAGGTTTGCAAATTTCTCATTCTCAAATAAACTTTCTGGGTCCTTCTCCTTTCTTCTTGTGGTAATATATCTATACTTCGATCTATATTTCCAATCAAATTTGATAAATCTTGTAGAGTTTCTTCACTTTTAGAAATCTAATCCTCTCCCAACTGAATCATCACTTATTCTTTCTTCCATCTGATCTGCCCTGTAACCTGTGCTCTCCAATACATTCTTTATTTCATTCATTGAATTCTCAGTTCCAAAATCTTCGTTTCGTTCTTTTTTGTAATTTCAATTTCTTTGGTAAAGAATTCCTGTTCAGTAATTTTATTCTTGAGTTCATTAAATTACCTGAGTTTTCTTGTAGCTGGTTAAATTTCTTCATAACTGCTATTTTGAATTCCTATCTCTTAGGTACCAATATTTGGTGTCTTTAAGTTTGATTGCTAGATAATTATCACTTTCTTTTTGTGTAAGGAAAACTATCATATTTCCTTTATTCTTTGTAGTGTTTGATAGTATGAGGTTCTGCTTACCATACCATTTACATTAATTCTTATATTTCAACAGATTGACAACTAGAAACCTTTCCCTGATGGCTCAGACGGTAAAGATTCTGCCTGCAATGTGGGAGATCTGAGTTTGATCCCTGGGTTGGGAAGATCCTGGAGAAGGGAATAGGAGCCCACTCCAGTATTCTAGCCTGGAGAATCCCATGGACAGAGGAGCCTGGTGGGTCCACGGCACAGTCAGACAGGACTAAGCAACTAACTCTTTCCACTTTTCAACCTTTGCATTCCAGAAGGTGGCACAATTGCTCATTTTAAAAAATTTCTATTGAGTGGGTTCTAGGAGCTGCACTCAAGGGCACACAATGAACCCTCAACAGAGTGGGGAGAGGTGTGGGTTTCACATCTGGGACTTTGGGGGTGCCCAGAGGCCTCACAGGGGACTTCCAGAATTCAAGGTGGACATCCTGCTGAAGGCCCCAAGCATACAGCAAGAGATGTGTTCCTTCAAAGCCGTTTTGATATTCTTATCTGACTCCTTCCCCTTCTTCTCTCACTCCAGTCCCAGACGTCCATCCTTCCTCAGAAATCCAAGCGCTGCTAGAGAGAAATGAGTCCCTCCAGCTACAAGGAGTGCAGTCAGCAGTCCGTCTCACCACTTTTGCTTACCACCTCCTCTGCTGGAGAGGCAGCTGCTGCAGGGGCTCAGTGCTGTGTGCTGCAGTGCCTCCCTAGGGAAGGGGATTGCCCTTTCCTCCCTCTCCTCTGCTGCTAAACTCATCTTGTCCCTGCGCAGATGGCATGTCAGATTCTCCCAACAGGCAAGCTGGACCTCCACAAAAATCTCCTGTGGGTGTCTGCCCAGCTTTGCACTCTCCAGGCTTCCATTTTCCCACAATTACAGTGAGTAGGGTGGGGCAGGCTTACTGACTCTTTGATTTGCAGCCCCCTCCGAGGTCCTGCTTGGGTGCCAAGTTGATTCAGCCATGTCCAGCTCTGGGCGACTCCATCGACTGTAGCCCTCCAGGCTCCTCTGTCCACTGGGATTCTCCAAGCAGGAGATATTAGGGTGGGATGCCATGCCCTCCTCCAGGGGATCTTCCCAACCCAGGGATCAACTTGTGGCTCTTATATCTCCTGCATTGGCAGGTGAGTTCTTTACCACTAGTGCCACATCTGAAGCCCACGTGCTCTAATATACTGCACAGTGACTCCTGTTCAGTTGTCAATGTCCAATAATTGTAAATCAATGGGAAGAGAAAGAGGGAACAACTCAGACCACATGATGCAGATGTTGCTATACTTCTTATGCTTTGATAGGATTTTAATAACCAGATAAGTGTCTCTATGTGATCACTTGTTTTCTTATTCTTTTACCAGAGATATTTGAAAGATAAGCATGAACTGGACAAGGTTCTATCATTTGCAATATTGAAAAATAAGTCCCAGAGTACCCACTGAGATCCTAAACTGAGCTGGCTGCCTTAAAGAAGTTGCTAAGACCCTGGCTAATTGGAACTAGCTGTTTGTCTTCCACTTTCTGACCATGACAGATCCATCTGTCCACTGGAGAAATACTTACTCAAAGCCCTGCAACTAGAAATAAGATTTTAGGTGGCAGTCCAACCCTGGCAGTCCAATGATTGGGACTTAACCTTCCAATTGGAGGGTTCAGGCTCAATCCCTGATTAGGAAGCTAAGATCCCACATGCCGGGTGGCCAAAAACCCAAAGCAGGTAACAAAAACAACACTATAACCTATTCTATAAAGACTTTCACCGTGGTCCAAAGAGAGAGGCACATGACTACTCTAGAGGCAGCGTTCCTCCTTCCCCTGGAGTAAGCTCTCCTGGCTTACGAAGCACGGTGCACACGAAAGCGGGGAGTCATTGTGAGCTATGACAGACACTATATGGACAACTTTCCCACTGCCACGTCTGGGGGTGGGGGGCCGGGGGGGGCCAAGAGCAATGGCCTCCTCTTATCTGCCATAGTTTCTTAATTTTTTCTTCCGTAACTCATTTCCCTGGTACTGCCTCTTGTCATCAACTGCATCAAAATTTTTGTCATGGTAGCCAGGGCTACTGTTCTCGTCTCTCTTCCCTGGTTTCCTGGCGTCTAGGGCTCTTTTGCTGTGGGTTCTCTGAGCCTAGCAACCACAGTTCCAGTAGTAGCCCAGGTGGAGCTGGTGTCTCATTGACTCATTTCAGGGTTATTCCATGAGTTATACTAGAAAGATCCAGAATGTACTTTAATTCCATGTCCAATATTCCTAAATTAAATCCCTTTCTTATTTAAATAAATAAATAGAAAGAAATACACACATAGGAAAACATACAGAAGATAAATCTTAATATAATTAAAACACCTTATTTTTTTAAAACCTACCTTCAAACCTCTTTTCCTTTCTGAAAGCCCATTGCATTTTCTAAATAACATTTTTCAATCTTTAACTTCTTTAACATTTCAAATCTTTCTTTCTAGGTGTTGACCATTACCAGTTATTATTGGAGAAGGAAATGGCAACCCACTCCAAAGTGTTCTTGCCTGGTTTCTCCTAGGGACAGGGGAGCCCGGTGGGCTGTCGTTCATGGGGTCACACAGAGTCAAACACGCACTGAAGTGACTTAGCAGCAGCAATACACATTTACTGGGATTCCTAGGTGGCACTAGGTGTGTGTCGTTAGTCCATCTGCCATTACCAGAGATGTAAGAGACCACAGGCCTAATCCCTGGGCCTGAAAGCATCCCTTGGAAGAGGGCACCATTTTCAGAGGAGCCTGGCAGGTCATTAATCCTCATGGGCGTCGCAAAAAGATGAACATGACCGTTGCAATTTACCATGCATACGCAATAGTTATTGATATGGCTGTCTTTTTCAAAGTTATTTCAAAGTTAAAGAATCATGAGTTCTTTCAGCACAGGAACGAGTCTGGTTTTTAATACCATCCTAAATTTAGAATAGCTCCCAAAACATAGTAAAACACCAATAAATTTTGGTTTAAAAGACTTGAATTGGAGTTTGGCTTTTTAAAGTGTGTGGATTTGTTACAGAAGAAAGCAGAAACTTAAAGAAGACGCAGCTTTCAAAAATGGCAATATGTGAAAAAGCTTAATCGCTCAGTCATGTTTGATTTTTTGCGATCCCATGAACTATAGCCCACCAGGCTTCCCCGTCCATGGAATTCTCCAGGGTAAGAATACTCGAGTGGGTTGCCATTTCTTCTTGGAGGGGGAATCTGATTTTACTGTATTGCAGGCAGATTCTTTATCGTCTGAGCCATCAGGGAAGCCAGAATGTGCGATAACAAACAGAAAAGGAAACACAATCTCAGTTTCATGGCCCACAAATAGTGGAACACCGATTATCCTTCTCCGATTCTCAACACCAAAAAAAAAAAAAAAAAATTTTTTTTTGGTTCTGAGCCCAACGACCACATAGGTGGATGGTTTTTTTTCGCTCTGCCAGCGGACACATAAAATCTATATATGGGACACAGGTATATGGAATCACTGACAGTGAAAAACGAAACTAGAAACTGAAAGTAGCTGAGTGATTTCCTCTGCAGCTACATTCAGCAAAATGGAAAATAATTCACTTCTAAATGGGTGTTGGATTTGGAGACACAGTTCTCCACTCACATAACCCCCAACTTTTTTTTTGTCAACCGTATTTTTGAGGGAACTCAGAGGAACCCAGTTTTCTTTTTTGGTATTGAAGGGCTTGAACCCAATAATTAAGGTTCGGCTGTTCTTAGCGCTACACCTGAGAGTTCAAGGGGGGAAGACATAGGGCTTTGAAAAGACATGGTACCTACAAGGAATAGAGAACTGAGAATCCAAGTTCTTTAAAGGAAAGGTGCTCAGATTTTCTTTTTTTTTTGCTTATTTGCCCAAGCTTTCCCCATTTTCCTTTCCCACAGGCATCTCCTATTACATCCCTCTAGAGTTTTTCTGAAATAAAAGGCAATTAAAAAAAAAAATTTTTGCCATTTGAGCGCTCTCTTTCTGCTCTGCTCTGTAATACCTTACTAGTTATTTTTTTGTCACTTTTTTTTCACCTGATTCTTTTCATATTCCACTATTTATCTAACTTCGTTCTTCTGTCACTGGGATTTTTCCAGACAAGAAGTTTTTTTGGGATTGCCATTTCTTTCATTATTTTTTTTCTCACTTTTGGATTCATTTTTTTTTTTTTTCTTGGTCCGAATGATCTTTTACCACTAATTTTTTTTGTCTTTCTTACCGGCGAATTTGTACCTTTCCATTTTGACAGTTTTTTTATTTTTTAAGCACAAATATGTCATCTTTAATCTTTTGGTTCTGTTCTTTTTGAAAGCTTTGAAAGGTTGTTATGCATAACCAAAAGACTTTTTTTTTCTTTTTTTGCGGTTGACAAGAATGTAATCTAGAGCTAGAGACAAGGCTTGATCTCTCAGAGCTATTGTGCAATAAAGCTTTATTAAAGTATAAAGGAGATAGAGAAAGCTCTTGATTCTAGGTATCTTTTTTTTTTTTGGAGAGTACCGTCCTGCTAGTCTTCAGCTGGATTTTAAAGTAGTCATTTCAATTTAATGCTTGAAAGGAATTTGCTAAAACTCTCTCTCCCACCATTTCCTCATCACATAGTTGACGCATTTTGGTATCATCCATGCCACCAGATTTTTATTTCATCTTTGGCCACATTTCGACTAACTGGAATCTTGTAGAAGGATAGATTACCGATCATGTTCTAGTTTTGTTTCTACATAGATTAGGTTTTTAATATTGGAGTATAACATACACAAAAGTCACTTAGATTCTGAGCCATTAGGTTGGAACCGATTTAAAGACATATTTTGGGGTAAATGCATAAGTATTTTCATTAGAGCTTAAGACAAACATTTCCATAAAGAAAAAGGCACTAGTTATCTCAAGGTTTGAGAATAGTTTTCTTCAGGTTTTTCCAGGGGTGTCAGCAGGGTAACTCGGCATTTTAAGATTTTTTTGCCTATAAATCTGTATCAAGAAGTTTTTTTTTTTTTTGGTGTGTACGTTTCTCCTGCCACTTAAGAGAGATAAAAATTTCTTACTTTTTTTTTTTTTTCCACCTTTTCCAGAATTCTGTTCTTCCTGCCTGTTACTTTCTCAGTTTCTATTTTTTTCCCCTGTGGCTATTACAGAAAGAGTTTTTGTTTTTCCTCATCGGTCACGCGCGGGCAGGAGCACAGTGGCCACTCTAGTGAAACACAGGTCGCAGCCTTTCCATGAAAGAGGTCGATTTGTTCATCTTGCAGCTTTGACCTGAGATTTAGGCTTCTGGTTTTTTTCACTTTTTGAGGCTGCCGAGTGCCTTCAGGGATTGTGGCTGCTCTATGACATCCTTGGTGCTTTTTTTTTTTTTCCCTCCTGGGCTTTTCTTGGTGGTTCAGACAATAAAGACTGTGCCTGCTACGTAGTTGACCTTTTTTAGATCCCTGGGTCAGGAAGAAACTCCTGAGAAGGGACAATGGTTACGACGAGCATGTTTGGCTCGAGAATTTCTGGGACAGAGGGAGCCTGGCAGGCTACAGTCCTTTTTTTTTTTTTTTTTTTTTTTTTTTTAGCAACTTTTTTTTTTTTTTTTTTTTTTTTAAATTTTTGAGTCTCACTCCATACTGCTGATATCTCCTCCCAGAGAGGTTCTTGCATTGTCATCTGGAGTTTTTTTTTTTTTTTTTTTTTTTTTTTTTTTTTTCTACTTTTCCTGGTTGTGGTGGTGTGTCCTTTTTTTTTTTTTTGAGTCCGCAAGACCGTGGCCTCACAGGGGAAGAGCTCTTCTGTTTCGAGTTTCCACAGGACTCAAAGGCTCAGAGTTTGCAGACCGAGTTTTTTTCCCTGATGCCTGCTATTCTTTCTGCATTTTTGTTTCCTGAGGGCCAGGCTTGCTGGTGAAACACACATCTATGGGCAAGTTGACTGTAAATCCATGATGGCACTGCAAATAGTAGTCTCTTGTCACAGTCTTCCTCCCCTGCCGAAACCCCAGCAGTTGGTTTTTGTTTCCAGTGTCCAGCTGTGTGCGTGTGGTGCAGTAGTGGTAAGGTTTTTTTTTCACTTTTTTTTGCCCCTAGAGCGCCTGGATCGGGTGGCCAGGCAGAGTCTGTGTGCCCCAAGCTCAGGGGGATGGTGGCAAGAAAAAAGTTTCAATTTTTCCAGCTTTCCACCGTTCTGCCCACAAGAAGGTCACAGAAATGCCCAACTCCTGCTGCAATTTTTTTTTTTTTTTTTTAGAATTTGTGATTGGCCGGTGTGGTGGAGTCATTTTACTTTCTCTCATCACCCCCCACAGGCACATCAAAATGACAGCTATTTACCGAGAAATCCATTGATATGATAAACCAGAAGATAAGTAAAAAGGGCATTTTTGTTCTTCTACAAATCCAAAATATAAAGAAAGGAACTCCAACAAGACATGAAGGTTTTTTTTTGTCATGTTCCTTTCATGTATAACTCTATGACCAGCCCACCAAGTTTGTTCATGGAATTCTCTCCAAAGGCAACTTGAATGGGTTGCTATCCTCTTCTTCCAGGGGATATTCCCCACCCAGGGATCAAACCCACGTCTCCTGCATTGCATAATTTCTTTACCATATGAACCACCAGGGTGACCCACAAAATGGAGGAGACAACTTTAGAGATTCTTCCCAAGTGGTAAGTGAGTCCACTGAGGCACTTGGGCTCTTTGCCACCTGGGAAGAATCTCTAAAGTTGTAAATATCCTCCCATTTGTGGGTCACCCTGGTGGTTCATATGGTAAAGAAATTGCCTGCAATGCAGGAGACGTGGGTTTGATCCCTGGGTGGGGAATATCCCTGGAGAAGGGGATGGCAACCCATTCCAGGATTCTTGCTTGGAGAATTCCATGGACAGAGAAGCTTGGTGGGCTACAATCCATGGGGTTGCAAAGAGTTGGACATGACTGTATCATGACTGTACCCCACCTACCTGTCTTGTTGGGGTTCCTTCTTTATATTTTTAGTTGTAGAAGATCCTTTATGCCCTTTCTGCCCATCTTCTGGTTTTTCATATCAATAGTTTCTCGGTAAATAGCTGTCATTTTGGTGTGCCTGTGGGAGGAGGTGAGCTCAAGTCCTCTGACTCCACCACCTTGGCCACTCAACAGTTCTCCTTCTTGATGAATTAATTTGCAACAGGAGTTGGGCATTTCTGTGTTCTCCTTGTGGGCCGAGCGATGGAATGATGGCCAGTTTGAAACTTTTTTCTTTGCTACCATCCCCCTGAGCTTATGAACACAGGCTCTACTGGCCACCCGATCCAGGCAATCAAGGAGCATCTTCCAGGAAGTACACCCCCCACCACTACCACCACACACACACAGCTGGGCACCAGATACATGTACCAGCTGCTGGGACTCAGCAGAGGAGGAAGACTGTGACATAAGACTTGCCCTTTGAGGTCTCTGCATGGATTTACAGTCAGCCCTTAGATGTGTGTTTCATTAGAAGCCTGGCCCTCAGGTCACAGCTGTGCAGAAAGGCTAACAGGCCTCGGGGCTCCTCCCTCAGTCTGCTACCTCTGTGCTGAGTCCTGTGGGTGTTAGCCATTGAAGAGCTCTTTCCCTGTTGGTTACAGTCTTGTGGGATCCATGAGCATATGCCCCACTCACCACCAGAACCAGGCCATCTAGAAGCGTCCGCTGGGCTGCAGCCACTAAAGTGGAGCTCCAGATGACAATGCAAGCTCCTCTCTGGGAGGAGTATCAGCAGTATGGAGTGAGACTCAAAAATTTAAAAAAAAAAAAAAAAAAAAAAAGTTGCTCAGTGGTGTCCAACTCTGTGATCCCCAAGGACTGTAGCCTACCAGGCTCCTCTGTCCATGGAATTCTCCAGCCAAGAATACTGGAGTAACCATTCCCTTCTCCGGGTTTTCTTCCTGACCCAGGGATCAAACCCAGGTCTCCTGCATTGCAGGCAGATTCTTTATTGTCTGAACCACCAAGAAAGCCCAGGAGTGAGACCCAGGAAAGCACCAAGATATCACCCAGCAGCCCCAGTCCCTGAAGACTTCGGCAGCCTCTAAATGTGTGCCAAACCAGAAGCCTGCGCCTCAGGTCAAAGCTCCAGGATGAGCAAATAGGCCTCTTTCATAGAAAGGCTGAGACTGTGTTTCAATAAGTGGCCTGTGCTACTACCCGCGGGTGGTAGATGGCTAAGAACTGCCCCCTCTGTTTGTAATAGCCCCAGGGGACTCAGTCTGAAGCTGAGAGGGTAACAGGCAGGAAGGCCAGGGGTCTCCAAATGGAGGAAATAGCCTGCAATGTCAGACATTTTTATCTCTCTTAAGTGGCAGGAGAAAACAAACTAGCGATATTTTTTTCTTCTCTATACAAATTTAAAAGGAGGTTTCTCTTAAAATGCCGAGTTGCCATAATGACACCTGGTTTCACCTGAAGTTAACTATTCTCAAACCTTGAGATAACTAGTGCCTTTTTCTTATGGAAATGTTTGTCTTAAGCTATGCTAATGTGCTATGCATTTACCCCAAACTCTGTCTTTAAGTCAGTTCCAGCCCTAATGGCTCAGAATCTACTTGACAAACCAGTATGTTATACTCAAATATTGTTTCCCTAATCTATGTAAACAAAACTATTTGTACGGTAATCTGTCCTTCTACAAGATTCAAGTTAATCATTTTGTGGCCCAGGATGAATCGTCTGGTGCCAGGATTATACCAAAATGCGTCTTATGGGTGAGGGGCCTGGTGCCATTCTGAGTTTTAACACATTCCTTTCTTTCATTAAGTTAGTGACTATATAACATCCAGCTGAAGACTAGCAGGGCGGTACTCTTTCTGTCCCCTTCTGATACCTAAGTCAGAAGCTTTCTCTATCTCCTTTATACTTTAATAAAACTTTATTACACAAAAGCTCTGAGAGATCAAGCCTTGTCTCTGGCCCTGGATTGCATTCTTCTTCTCCGGAGGCCAAGAATCCCGGCGTCTTTTCGTTCAGCAACAACCTTTCAAAGCTTTGCTGGCCACCAGAGCCAAGTAATCAAAGATCACACACTGAGCCCCAGCCATAAAACCCCAGGCACAATGCAAGGGTACAAATTCCTTTCTAGGTGGTACCTGGTGGCTCAGTGGTAAAGAATCTGCCTACCAAGCCGGACATACAGGTTCAATCCCTGGGTGAGGAGATCCCCCAAAGAAGGAAATGGCAATCCGCTCCAGTATTCTTGTCTGGAAAAATCCCATTGACAGAAGAGCCTGGTGAGCTAAGTCGTGGGGTCAGAAAAGAATCAGACATAACTTAGTGACTAAACAATAACTAGTAAGCTATTACAGAGCAGAGCAGAAAGAGAGCGCTAAAATGGCACGCACCGAGCTCTGTCTTTGGAGACTATTTCAGTAGGCCCCTAGACGTATGTTAAAGTAGATGCCTGTCCCTCAGGCTAATGGCGTAGCTGAGCAAACAAGCATCTTTCACAGAAAGTCTGAGCACCTTCCTTTAAGAACAGATTCTCAGTTCTCTATTCCTTGTAGGTTTCATGGCCTTCAAAGCTATATGTTTTAGGGGCTTGTCTCTCAGGTGTAACTCTTAAAAATTGCAGTGCCAATTGTGGGTTTCAAGCCCTTCACTCCTCAGGGAGAAACCTGGGTTTGTGAGAGTTCCCTCCTGATTGTGGGTGACCATGCCAGGGGTGGGGTTTATGTGTGGGCAGGACTGTGTCTCAACCTCTCTGACCACTTCGAAGTGGGTATTTTCCAGTTTGCCCAATGTACAGAAATCACTCAGCTACTTTCAGTTTCTGGTTTTGTTTTTCACTGTCAATTATTCCATATATAGCTATTCCATATATAGATTTTATGTGTCCACTGGCAGAGGTATGTGAAAGATCCACCTATGTGGTCGTTGAACCAGAACCTATAGTCTTGATAATCTCTTTGTTGTTGTTGATGAGAATAGAAGGATAATCGGTGTTCCTTATTTGTGTTCCATGAGGGCAAGTTGTGTTTCCTTTTCTGTTTGTTATGTCCTTTTTCGAGCTTCCCTGGTGGCTCAGACCGATAAAGAATCTGCCTGCAATGCAGGAGATGCAGATTCAATTCCCAAGAAGGAAATGGCAACCCACTCCAGTATTCTTGCCTGGAGAATTCCATGGACGGGGGAAGCCTGGTGGGCTATAGTTCATGGGATCGCAAAAATCAAACATGACTGAGCGATTAAGCTTTTTCACCTATTGCCATTTTTGTAGGCTGCGTCTTCTTTAAGTTTCTGCTTTCTTCTGTAACAAATCTTTACACTTTAAAAAGCCAAACTCCAATTCAAGTCTTTAAACCAAAATTTATTGATTGTTTACTATGTTTAAGGAGCTATTCTAAATTTAGGATGGTATTAAAAGCCAGACTCGTTCCTGTGCTGGAAGGAACTCATGATTCTTTAACTTTGAAATAACTTTGAAAAGACAGCCTTATCAATAACTATTGTGCATGCATGCTAAGTTGCTTCGGTCATGTTCAACTCTTTTGCGACCCCATGGATTGTAACCTGCCAGGCTCCTCTGTTGATGGTGCCCTCTTCCAAGGGATCTTTCAGACCCAGGGATCAAAACTGTGGTCTCTTACATCTCTGATAATGGCAGGTGGATTCTTTACCACTAGTGCCACCTAGGAATCCCAATAACTATTGTTGCTGCTGCTAAGTCACTTCAGTCGTGTCCGACTCTGTGTGACCCCATAGACGACAGCCCACCAGGCTCCCCTGTCCCTAGGATTTTCCAGGCAAGAACACTGGAGTGGGTTGCCATTTCCTTCTCCAATAATAACTATTGTGGTCAGCACTAAAAGAAAGATATGAAATGTTAAAGAAGTTAAAGATTGAAAAATGTTTTCTTGAAGATGCAACAAGCTTTCAGAAAGGAAGAGACATTTGAATTGGGTTTTAAAAAAATAAGGTGTTTTAATTAGGAAAAGATTTATCTTCTGTATGTTTGTGCATGTGTGTATTTCTTTCTATTTATTTATTTAAATTAGAAAGGGATTTAATTTAGGAATGTTGGACATGCTGAAAGAGTACATTCTGGATCTTTCTGGCATAACTCATGGAATAATGCAGAAGTAGTCCAGTAAGACACCAGCTTCCTCTGGGCTACTACTGGAACTGTAATTTCTTGGCTCAGGAACCCACTGCTACACAGCAGCCCTAGACACCAGGAAACCAGGGAAAAGAGAGACAGGTCAAGTAGCCCTAACTACCCTGACAAAGTCTAGGATGTGGTTGTTGACAAGAACCCGTGCCAGGGAAATGAGTTACAAAAGTCTTTGAAGAAACTGTTTTAGAAGAGGATGCTATGGCTGTTGGATAGAGAAGGCCCTCTTCCTTGAGCTTTGTTTGTGGGCAGATTCTCATATGAATATGTCATAGCTCTTGGCTCTTTGCTTCGTGTACCGGTTCTTCGTTGGCCAGGGAGAGCTTACTCAGGGGAAGGAGGAACACTGCCTCTAGAGTAGTCATGTGCCTCTCTTTTTGGACCACTTTTAAAGTCTTTATAGAATAGGTTATAGTGTTGTTTTTGTTCTATGTTTTGGGTTTTTGGCCACCAGGCATGTGGGATCTTAGCTTCCTAATCAGGGATTGAACCTGAAACCCCTCCAATTGGAAGGTGAAGTCTCAATCACTGGACTGCCAGGGTTGGACTGCCACCTAAAATCTTATTTCTAGTCACAGGGCTTTGAGTAAGTATTTCTCCAGTGGACAGATGGGTCTGTCATGGTCAGAAAATGGAAGACAAACAGCTAGTTCCAATTAGCCAGGGTTTTAGCAACTTCTTTAAGGCAGCCAGCTCAGTTTAGGATCTCAGTGGGTACCTGGGACTTATTTTTCAATATTGCAAATGATAGAACCTTGTCCAGTTCATGCTTATCTTTCAAATATCTCTGGTAAAAAGAATAAGAAAACAAATGATCACATAGAGACACTTATCTGGTTATTAAAATCCTATCAAAGCATAAGAAGTATAGCAACATCAGCATCATGTGGTCTGAGTTGTTCCTTTTTTCTCTTCCCCTTGATTTACAATTATTGGACATTGATAACTGAACAGGAGTCTCTGTGCAGTAAATTAGGATGTCGTGGGCTTCCCAGCTGGCACTAGTGGTAAAGAACTCACCTGCCAATGCAGGAGACATAAAAACCAGAAGTTGATCCCTGGGTTGGGAAGATCCCCTGGAGGAGGGCATGGCAACCCACCCCAATATTCTTGCTTGGAGAATCCCCGTGGACAGAGGAGCCTGGAGGGCTACAGTCCATGGACTCGCACAGAGCTGGACATGGCTGAATCAACTTAGCACCCAAGCAGGACCTCGGAGGGGGCTGCAAATCAAAGAGTCAGTAAGCCTGCCCCACCCTACTCACTGTAATTGGGAAAATGGAAGCCTGGAGAGTGCAAAGCTGGGCAGACACCCACAGGAGATTTTTTGTGGAGGTCCAGCTTGCCTGTTGGGAGAATCTGACATGCCATCAGCGCAGGACAGAGATGAGTTTAGCAGCAGAGGAGAGGGAGGAAAGGGCAATCCCCTTCCCTAGGGTGACACTGCAGCACACAGCACTGAGCCCCTGCAGCAGCTGCCTCTCCAGCAGAGGAGGTGGAAAGCAAAAGTGGTGAGAGACGGACTGCTTGACTGCACTCCTTGTAGCTGGAGGGACCCATTTCTCTCTAGCAGCGCCCAGATTTCTGAGGAAGGATGGACGTCTGGGACTGGAGTGAGAGAAGAAAGGGAAGGAGTCAGATAAGAATATCAAACGGCTTTGAAGGAACACATCTCTTGCTGTATGCTTGGGGCCTTCAGCAGGATGTCCACCTTCGAATTCTGGAAGTCCCCTGTGAGGCCTGTGGGCACCCCCAAAGTCCCAGATGTGAAACCCACACCTCTCCCCACTCTGTTGAGGGTTCCTTGTGTGTGCCCTTGAGTGCAGCTCCTAGAACCCACTCAATAGAAATTTTTTAAAATGAGCAATTGTGCCACCTTCTGGAATGCAAAGGTTGAAAATTGGAAAGAGTTAGTTGCTTAGTCCTGTCTGACTGTGCCGTGGACCCACCAGGCTCCTCTGTCCATGGGATTCTCCAGGCAAGAATACTGGAGTGGGTTGCTATTCCCTTCTCCAGGGGATCTTCCCAACCCAGGGATCAAACTCAGATCTCCCACATTGCAGGCAGAATCTTTACCGTCTGAGCCACCAGGGAAAGGTTTCTAATTGTCAGCCTGTTGAAATATAAGAACCAATGTAAATAGTATGAAAGCAGAACCTCATACTATCAAACACTACAAAGAATAAAGGAAATATGATAGTTTTCCTTACAAAAAAGAAAATGATAATTATCTAGCAACCAAACTTAAAGACACCAAATATTGGTACCTAAGAGATAGGGAATTCAAAATAGCTGTTATGAAGAAATTTAACCAGCTACAAGAAAACTCAGGCAATTTAATGAACTCAAGAATAAAATTACTGAACAGGAATTCTTTACCAAAGAAATTGAAATTACAAAAAAGAACGAAACGAAGATTTTGGAACTGAGGAATTCAATGAATGAAATAAAGAATGTATTGGAGAGCACAGGTTACAGGGCAGATCAGATGGAAGAAAGAATAAGTGATGATTCAGTTGGGAGAGGATTAGATTTCTAAAAAGTGAAGAAACTCTACAAGATTTATCAAATTTGATTGGAAATATAGATAAAAGTATAGATGGTTTACCAGAAGAAGAAAGGGAGAAGGACCCAGAAAGTTTATTTGAGAATGAGAAATTTCCAAACCTGGGGAAAGAATTGGACATCCATAAAGTTAATAAAACGCCTGTTTTCTCAATGCAAAAAGACCTTTTCCAAGATGCATTACAATGAAATTGTCAAAAAGTAGCGATAAAGAAAATTACCTACAAAGGATCACATTAGAGTATCAGTGAATTTCTCAGAAGAAATTCTGCTGAGGCCAGGAGAGAGTGGAATAACATATTCAAAGTGTCGAAAAAGAAAAGGTGCCAACCAAGAATACTATATCTGACATAGTTATCCTTTATGCATGAAGAAGAAATAAAGGCTTTTTAAAGACAAACAAAAGCTGAGGGAGCTCACCACCACTAGATCTGCTGAAGGGAGTTCTTTAGTTTGAAATGAAAAGATGCGAGTGACATAAAAACATAGGAAAGTACACAACATTCTGGTATAGGTGAAAAGAAGTCAAAGTTAGAAAATTGTAACTATGTTAGAATGGTATTTTAACCACTTCTGAAACTCCAGTATTTTGGCCACCTCATGCGAAGAGTTGACTCATTGGAGAAGACTCTGATGCTGGGAGGGATTGGGGGCAGGAGGAGAAGGGGACGACAGAGGATGAGATGGCTGGATGGTATCACTGACTCAATGCATTTGAGTCTCAGTGACCTCCGGGAGTTGGTGATGGATAGGGAGGCCTGGTGTGCTGCAGTTCATGGGGTTGCAAAGAGTCGGACATGACTGAGCGACTGATCTGATCTGATCTGATAGTAAAAAAATCCCTAATAGATAGATATTAAAGCAAATTATAAACCCATTAAAAGTAAAGCATTGCAGAGACTTCCCTGCTGGTCCAGTAGTTAAGACCCTGCACGTACAGTGCAGGGGGTGCCAGGCAGGGAACTGTAGTGTTGGCACAGTGAAATAAACCAACGAAGACTTCAGAATAGACTGAAGAATGGGATATAAGATAAAGGAGACCGGAAAAAAATTATTTTTTCATATGTGAAAATAAATTTCAGAACTAAATGTTGAAAAATTTAAGTTATGCTAACTATTTGCTTCTTGTTAAATGTAAAAAATACAGATTTTATAACCACAAAGAGTAAAACTATACATTAAAAATTATATAGCCAGACTATATAAATCACCAGAAAGATAGAGATTTTGTCCTATCATTGCTTAATGTCCAGAACTTCATATAGTATCTGGTACACTGTAGATTTGTAAGCAATTTACTTTTTCCAAATGAAATCATTTGAGTCCATTCATTTGGATCAAACATATGCTTTACACTAAAAAAAATGGTTTAAACTGTCTACAGTTTCTGCCCAAAAAGCCAACTGAATTGTGATAGGGATTGCATGCAATCTATTGATCGATTTGGGAGGTACTTCCATCTTAGCTTAGCATTAAGTCTTCTAATCAGTGAACATGGTATGCTTTTCAAATTTATGAAGCATTCTATATTTTCATATTACTCAGCCATATAAAGGATTTCCCAGCTAATGCTATTGGTAAATCTGCCTGCCAATGCAGGGGACATAAGAGATGTAGGTTTGATCCCTGCGTCAAGAAGATCCCCTAATGGATGGCATGGCAATCCACTCCAGTATGCTTGCCTGGAGAATCCCATGGACAGAGGCGTCTGGTGGGTTACAGTCCACAGAGTCACAGACACAACTAAAGTGACTTAACACACATTTGCATTCCCTTAAAAAGGAACACATTTGATTCAGTTCTGATTAGGTGGATGAACCTAGAGCATATTACAGTGAGTAAAGTAAGAAAGAAAAACAAATTATCGTATATTAATGTGAGTATGTGAAATCTAGAAAGATGGTACTGATGCACCTATTTGAGGGCAGCAATGGAGACAGAGACAAAAAGAGACTTGTAAATACAATGGGGGAAGAAGAGGGTGGGACGAGTTGAGAAAGTAGCATTGAAGCATATACATTGTTTGCCATATGTAAAGTAGACAGTCTATGGGACTTTGTGGTGTGATGCAAGGAGCTCAAACCTGGTGCTCTGTGACAACCTAGATGGGTGGGATGGGGTGGGATGTTCAGGAGGGAGGGGACATATGTATACCTATGGCTGATTCATGCTGATATATGGCAGAAACCAACACAATATTATAAAGCAATTATCCTCTCATTAAAAACAAATAAATTTAAAAAGAAATTAGAAATACCTCAAATAAACAACCTAACTTTATATCGCAAGAAACTAGAAAAAAAGAATAAATTAAGCTCAAATTTAGCAGAGGAAGGAAAAGATAAAGATCAGAGTAAAGATAAATGAAATAGAGGACAGAAAAACAATAGGACCAACAAAGTAAGAGCTTTCTCAAAAAGATAAACAAAATTGACCAAGCTTTAGCTAAACTAAGAAAAAGAGAGAGAAAATACAAATAAAATTAGAAATTAAAGAAGGGACATGAAATTAACACTACAGAAATACATAGACTATTAATAGAAATACTAATACAGAAATAAAAGACTACTAATAGCAAATATTAGCCAACAAATTGCATAACCTAGAAGAAATGGGTTAAGTTCTAGAAATACACAACCTACTAAGACTGAATCAAGACAAAAAAGAGAATCTGAATACAACAATATTTAATAACCAGATTCAATCTATAATCACTGTGTCCTACCACAAAAAAACTGGGACCAGAGGGCTCCCTGGAAAATTTGACCAAATATTTAAAGAAGAATTAACATCAATCCTTCTCAAACTCTTTCATAAAATTGAGAAGAAAGGGAGACTCCCAAATACATATTTTGAGGTCAGCACTACCCTGATACCAAAGCCAGATAAGGAAACCACAAGAAAAAAAAATCTATAGACCAATATATTTGATCAAATATGAATGCAAAAATTCTCAACAAAATGTTAGCAAACCAAATTCAAGACATATTAAAAGGCTATATACCATGACCAAGAGGAATTTATCCCTGGAATGGTTCAACATATGCAAATTGATAAAACAACACATCACATTAATAAAAGGAAGATAAAAATTACACGATCATCTCAATAGACACAGAAGAACATTGGAGAAAATATAATATCCTTTCACTACAAAAACCTTAACAAATTGGGTATAGAAGGAACACGTGCTGTGCTTAGTAACTCAGTCGTGTTGGACTCTTTGCAACCATGGGGACCTTAGCCAGCTGGGCTCCACTGTCCATCCAAGGAATTCTCCAGGCAAAAATACTGGAGTGGGTTGCCACTCCCTTTTCCTAGAAGGAACATGCATCAATATAATAAAGATATATTTATCATATATGACAAATGCACAGCTAACATTATGCTCAATGAAGAAAAAAAGGAAAGCCTTTTCTCCAAGAACAGGAATAAGACAAGGATTCCCATTCTCACCACTCTTACTCAGAAAAGTACTGAAAGTCCTAACTAGGTCTAATAGGCAAGACAAAGAAATAAAAAACATCCACATTAGAACGGAAGAAGTAAAATTATTACAATTTGCAGACAACATAATTTTTTATAGAGAAAATCTCCAGGATTCAACCAAAAAATGATTGAAACTAATCAACAATTTCTGTAAAGGTGGAGAATACAAAATCAATGTACAGAAATCAGTTGCATTTCCATACACAAATGATAAAACATCTGAAAAAGAAAAACAAAAATCTATCCCATTTATAATTATAATCAGAAACAATAAAATACTTAGAAATAAATTTAACCAAGAAAGCTAAAGAAATATACAACAAAATTGCAAGGCAAACCATTCAATATCACAGTAATCCAAGCCTATGCCCCAACTAGTAATGCTGAAGAAGCTGAAGTTGAATGGTTCTATGAAAACCTACAAGACCTTCTAGAACTAACAGCCCGAAAAGATGCCCTTTCCATCATAGGGGACTGAAATGCAAAAGTAAGAAGTCAAGAGAAACCTGGAGTAACAGGCAAATTTTGCCTTGGAGTACAAAATGAAGCAGGGCAAAGACTAACAGAGTTTTACCAAGAGAACACACTGGTCATAGCAAACACCCTCTTCAAACAGCACAAGACAAGACTCTACACAGGGACATCACCAGATGGTCAATACTGAAATCAGATTGATTATACTCTTTAAAGCCAAAGATGGAGAAGCTCTATACAGTCAGCAAAAACAAGACTGGGAGCTGACTGTTGCTCAGTTCATGACTCTTTATTGCAAAATTCAGACTTAAATTGCATAAACTAGGGAAAACCACTAGACCATTCAGATATGACCTAAATCAAATCCTTTGTGATTACACAGTGGAAGGGACAAATAGACTCCAGGGATTAGATCTGATAGACAGAGTGCCTAAAGAACTATGGAATGGAAGTTTGTGACAGTGTACAAGAGACAGTGATCAAAACCATTCCCAAGAAAAAGAAATGCAAAAAGGAAAATGGTTGTCTGAAGAGGCTTTAACAAATAACTGAGAAAAGAAGAGAAGCTAAAGGCAAAGGAGGAAAGGAAAGATATACCCATCAGAATGCAGAGTTTCAAAAAATAGCAAGGAGAGAAAGGGAGAACAAGATGGTGGAGGAGTAGGTGGATGTGGAGTATATCTCTCTCCACAGATACTTCAGGAACACACCTTCAGACACGGACGTGCATGCAGAACACCAGCTGAGAGTGGCAAAGAATATACAGAACCACGCAGATCTCAGTAGGACAAAGGAACAAGGGGAAAGCAGGAGTGTTAGTAGGACTGGACCTACCCTCGGTGGGCGGGGGGAACTGAAGCAGGGGTCCGATCCCCACATCAGGGCAAATGTCTGAGTCAGAGGAGACATCAGGGCAATTTTCCGAGTCAGAGGAGAAACATATAAGGCTGAGAGGGTAACAGCTGATCTACGGCGGCATAAATGGGATGAGAATCAGACAGTCCTTGTTGCAGCCATACACACCCTGGACAGGGCCGCAGGTCCCCTGGAAGGCACAGTGGCTAGGATCTGGAGTTTAGGGATTGTAGAGGAATCCCAGGGCAAGGGCTGCTGATGACTGTGGAGAGATGGATTGAGGATATGTGAGGGAGGAGATTGTGGTGGGAAATGCCCGTGGAGGAAAGCCAGGCAGCCATGGAAGCAAGGTGATACTGCTGTCACACGTAGAGGGTAGAGCCATCACCATAGCCTTTCTCTCCCCACAAATCAGCATCAGCAGCTGAACAACAGAGAGGCTGGCCCATCAAATGCCTGACACACTGTACAGAGTAGGATCCCAGCTGGGGGGCCCCTCTATGTGCCCAGTGCACCGAACAACAGAGAAAGATCCCAGGCAAAGCACCCCACTCCAGTACTCTTGCCTGGAAAATCCCATGGATGGAGGAGCCTGTTAGGCTGTAGTCCATGGGGTCGCTAAGAGTCGGACATGACTGAGCAACTTCCTTTTCACTTTTCACTTTCATGCATTGGAGAAGGAAATGGCAACCCACTCCAGTGTTCTTGCCTGGAGAATCCCAGGGACGGGGGAGCCTGGTGGGTTTCCGTCTATGGGGTTGCACAGAGTCAGACACGACTGCAGCGACTTAGCAGCAGCAGCAGCAAGTGCCTGAATGGGCGGAGCTACAGAGAAAGCCTGGCCAAAGTGGCCGAACAGTAAAGCTCTCACTGTTTGCAGATGACATGATACTGAACATAGAAACCCTAAAGATAGTATCAGAAAATTACTAGAGTTAATCAGTGTATTTAGCAAAGTAACAGGATACAAAATCAATACACAGAAATCACTTGCATTTCTATATACTAACAATGAAAAATCAGAAAGAGAAATTAAGGAATCAATCCCTTTCACCATTGCAACAAAAAGAATTAAGTATCTAGGAAAAAAACCTACCTAAGGAGACAAAAGAACTGTACACAGAAAATTATAAGACAGTAATGAAAGAAATCAAAGACAACATAAACAGATACAGAGATAGTCCATGTTCCTGGGTAGGAAGAATCAACATTTTGAAAATGATCATGCTACCAAATACAATCTACAGATTTAATGTGATCCCTATCAAATTACCAATGGCATTTTTCACAGAACTAGAACAAAAATTTCACAATTCATATGGAAACACAAAAGACCCTGAATAGCCAAAGCAGTCTTGAGAAAGAAGAATAAAGCTGGAAAAATCAATCTCCCTGACTTCAGATTATAGTACAACGCTACAGTCATCAAGACAGTATGGTACTGGCAAAACACACACACACAGAGAAATATAGATCAGTGAAACAAGATAGAAAGCCAAGAAATAAACACATGCACCCATATACCTTATTTTTGACAAAGGAGGCAAGAATATACAATGGGGCAAAGACAGATTCTGCAATACATGGCGTTGGGAAAACTAGACAGCTACATGTAAAAGAATGAAATTAGAACACTTCCTAATACCATACATAAAGATAAACTCAAAATGGATTAAAAACATAAATGTAAGATCAGAAACTATAAAACTCTTAGAGGAAAACATAGGCAGAACACTTGATGACATAAATCGAAGCAAGATCCTCTATGACCCACTTCCTAAAGTAATGAAATTAACAACAAAAGTAAATATGTGGGACCTGATTAAACTTAAAAGCTTTTGTACAGCAAACGAAACTATATGCAAAGTGAAAAGACAGTCCTCAGAATGGGAAAAAATAATAGCAAATAAAACAACTGACAAAGGATTAATTTCCAAAATATACAAGCAGCTCATACAACTCAATATCAGAAAAACAAACGACCCAATCAAAAAGTGAGGGAAAGACCTAAACAGACATTTCTCCAAAGAAGAGATGCAGATGGCTAACAAATATATGAAAAGATGTTCAACATCACTCATTATTAGAGAAATGCAAATCAAATCTACGATGAGATGTCACTTCACACTGGTTAGAATGGCCCTCATCAAAAGTCTACAAACAATAAATGCTGGAGAGGGTGTGGAGAAAAGGGAACAGTCTTGCACTGTTGGTGGGAATGAATATAAGTTGATACAGCCACTATGGAAGACGGTATATGGAGATGCATTAAAAAACTAAGAACAAAACCACCATATGACCCAGTAGGACTCGAAAAAGTCAGTTTTCATTCCAATCCCTAAGAAAGGCAATGCCAAAGAATGTTCAAACTACTGCACAATTGCACTCATCTCACACACTAGTAAAGTATTGCTCAAAATTCTCCAAGCCAGGCTTCAACAATACATGAACCATGAACTTCCATGCAGAGTACATCATGAGAAACGCTGGGCTGGATGAGCACAAGCTGGAGTCAAGATTGCTGGGAGAAATATCAAAAACCTCAGATATGCAGATGACACCACCCTGATGGAATAAAGTGAAGAAGATCTAAAGAGCCTCTTGATGAAAGTGAAAGAGGAGAGTGAAAATGTTGGCTTAAAGCTCAACAGTCAGAAAATGAAGATTACGGCATCCGGTCCCATCACTTCATGGCAAATAGATGAAGAAACAGTGGCAGACTTTATTTTTCTGGGCTCCAAAATCACTGCAGATGGTGACTGCAGCCATGAAATTAAAAGACACTTGCTCCTTGGAAGAAAAGTTATGACGAACCTAGACAGCATATTAAAAAGCAGTGATGTCGCTTTGCCAACAAAGGTCCATCTAGTCAAGGCTGCGGTTTTTCCAGTAGTCATGTATGGATGTGAGAGTTGGACTATAAAGAAAGCTGAGCACTGAAGAATTGATGCTTTTGAACTGTGGTGTTGGAGAAGACCCTTGAGAGTCCCTTGGACTGCAAGGAGATCCAACCAGTCCATCCTAAAGGAAATCAGTCTTGAATATTCATTGGAAGAACTGATGTTGAAGCTGAAACTCCAACACTTTGGCTGCCTGATGCAAAGAGATGACTCATTTGAAAAGACCCTGATGCTGGGAAAGATTGAAGGCAGGAGGAGAAGGGGTCGACAGAGGATGAGATGGTTGGATGATATCACTGACTGACTGGACATAAGTTTGAGTAAACTCCGGGAGTTGGTGATGGACAGGGAAGTCTGGCATGCTTCAGTCCATGGAGTTGCAAAGAGTCAGATACGACTGAGTGACTGAGCTGAACTGATGACCCAGCAATCCCACTCCTAGACATATACCCTAAGGAAACCAGAATTGAAAGAGACACATGTATCCCATTGTTCATTGCAGCACTATTAACAATAGCTAGAACATGGAAGCAGCCTAGATATCCATCGACAGATGGATGGATAAAGAAGTTTTGGTACATATAAACAATGGAATATTCAGTTCAGTTGCTCAGTCGTGTCCAACTCTGCGACCCCATGAATCGCAGCACGCCAGGCCTCCCTGTCCATCACCAACTCCCGGAGTTCACTCAGACTCACGTCCATTGAGTCAGTGATGCCATCCAGTCATCTCATCCTCTGTCGTCCCCTTTTCCTTCTGCCCCCAATCCCTCCCAGCATCAGAGTCTTTTCCAGTGAGTCAACTCTTAGCATGAGGTGGCCAAAGTCCTGAAGTTTCAGCTTTACCATCATTCCTTCCAAAGAACACCCAGGACTGATCTCCGTTAGAATGGACTGGTTGGATCTCCTTGCAGTTCAAGGGACTCTCAAAAGTCGTCTCCAACACCACAGTTCAAAAGCATCAATTCTTTAGCGCTCAGCTTTCTTCATAGTCCAACTCTCACATCCATACTCAGCCATAAAAGGGAATGCATTTGAGTCAGTTCTCAGGAGGTGGATGACCCTAGAACCTATTATACAAAGTGAAGTTAGTCAGAAAGGGAAAGATAAATACCATATTTTAATGCACATGTGCAGAATCTAGAAAAATGGTACTTATTTACGGAATAAGTATAAACGTAATTCATTTACAGGGAAATAATTCAAAAACAGACATAGAGAACAGACATATGGACACGGAGAGAGGGAGGAGAGGGTGAGATGTATGGAAAAAGTAACATGGAAACTTACATTTCCATATATATGTAAAACAGATAGCCAACAGGAATTTGCTGTATGGCTCAGGAAACTCAAACACAGGCTCTGTATCAAACTAGAGGGGTGGGATGGGGAGGGAGATGTGAAGGAGGTTCAGAAGGGAGGGGATATGTTCATAACCCAGATGATCATGATGGTGTGATCACTCACCTAGAACCAGACATCCTGGAATGCAAAGTCAAGTGCGCCTTAGGAAGCATCACTATGAACAAAGTGGATGTGATGGAATTCCAGTTGAGCTACTTCAAATCCTAAAAGATGATGCTGTGAAAACGCTGCACTCTATATGCCATCAAATTTGGAAAACTCAGCAGTGGCCAGGACTGGAAAAGTCAGTTTTCATTCCAATCCCAAAGAAAGGTAATGCCAAAGAATGCTCAAACTACCTCACAATTGCACTCATCTCACATATTGGTAAAGTAATGCTCAAAATTCTCCAAACCAGGCTTTAGCAAAATGTGAATCATGAATTTTCAGATGTTCAAGCTGGTTTTAGAAAAGGCAGAGGAACCAGAGATCAAATTGCCAACACCTGCTGGATCATTGAAAAACCAAGAGTTTGAGAAAAACATCTATTTCTGCTTTATTGACTATGCCAAAGCCTTTGATTGTGTGGATCACAACAAACTGTGGAAAATTCTGAAAGAGATGGAAATACCAGACCACTTAACCTGCCTCTTGAGAAATCTGTATGCAGGTCAGGAAGCAACAGATAGAACTGGACATGGAACAACAGACTGGTTCCAAATAGGAAAAGGAGTACGTCAAGGCTGTATATTGTCACCCTGCTTAGAGTACATCATGCAAAATGCCAGGCTGAATGAAGCACAAGCTGGAATCAAGATTGCCAGGAGAAATATCAATAACCTCAGATATTCAGATGACATCACCCTTATGGCAGAAAGCAAAGAATAACTAAAGAGCCCCTTGATGAAAGTGAAAGAGGAGAGTGAAAATGTTGGCTTAAAACTCAACATTCAAAAAACGAAGATCATGGCATCTGGTCCCATCACTTCATAGCAAATAGATGGCGAAACAGTGGAAACAGTGACATACTTTCATTTTGGGGGGCTCCAAAATCACTGCAGATGGTGACTGCAACCATGAAATTAAAAGACGCTTGCTTCTTTGAAGAAAAGTTATTACCAACCTAGACAGCATATTAAAAAGCAGAGACATTACTTTGCTGACAAAGTTTTGCTTAGTCAAAGCTATAGTTTCACCAGTGGTCATGTATGGATGTGAGAGTTGGACTATAAAGAAAGCTGAGTGTTGAAGAACAGATGTTTTTGAACTGTGATGTTGGAGAAGACTCTTGAGAGTCCCTTAGACTGCAAGAAGATCTAACCAGTCAATGCTAAAGGAAATCAATCTTGAATATTCATGGAAGGACTGATACTGAACCTGAAACTCCAACACTTTGGCCACCTGATGTGAAGAATTGACTCCTTGGAAAAGACCCTGATGCTAGGAATGATTGAAGGAGAAGGGGCAACAGAGAATGAGATGGTTGGATGGCATCACTGATTCGATGCACATGAGTTTGAGCCTGCTCCAGGAATTGGTGTTGGGCAGGGAAGCCTGGTGTGCTGCAGTCCTTGGGTTCACAAAGAGTTGGACATGACTGAGTGCCTAAAATGAACTGATAAGACTTTGCTGAAAAAACTGAAGAAGACACAGATGGAAAACATTCTGTGTTCATAAATCAGAGGAATTAGAACTGTTAAAATGTCCATATTTCTCAGAGCTATCTACAGATTCTGGAGTAGGAAATGGCACCCCACTCCGATATTCTTGCCTGAAGAATCTCATGGACATGTAGCCTGTGGGCTACAGTCCAGAGGGTCACAAAGAGTTGGGACACAACTGAAATGACTTAGCAGCACATCTATACATTCAACACAATCCCCATCAAAATACCAATGGTATTTATCAGAGAGCTAGAAAAAGCAATCCTAAAATTTGTATGGAACTACAAAAGACCTTGAATAATTAAAGCACTCTGGTGGAAACAAAACCAGAAGTATCACACTTCCTGATTTCAAACAAAATTAGCAAGCCATAGTAATAAAAACTATGATACTGGTCCAAAAGCATATGGAACTACATCAAGTTTAAAACATTTAGCATAGCAAAAGAAATAATTAACAAATTTAAAAGGCATCCATGGGAAAAGAATTTTCGCAAAGCATATTCAGATAAAGAGTCAATATTCAAATATATTAAAACTCATATAATTCAATAATAAAAAAGCAAACAATCTAATTTCAAAATGGGCAGAGGACATTTTTCCAAACAAGACACCCAAATAGTCAATGGGTGCATTAAAAAAAAATGCTCAGCACCATAAACCATCAGGGAAATGCAAATCAAAACCACAAGGAGATATCACTTCACACCTGTTGAAATGGCTATCATCAAGAAGATAACAAATGCTGGTGAAGGTAAGGAGAAGAAGAAATGCTTGCACATTGTTGGTGTAAATGTAAATTCGTTCAGTCACTATACAAAACAATATTGAGGTTCCTCAAAAAATTGAAAATAACCTATCACAGTTCAGTTCAGTTGCTCAGTCATGTCTGACTCTTTGCGACCCCATGAATTGCAGCACGCCAGGCGTCCCTGTCCACCACCAACTCCCGGAGTCCATCCAAACCCATGTCCATTGCATCAATGATGCCATCCAACCATCTTATCCTCTGTCGTCCCCTCCTCCTGCCCTCAATCTTTCCCAGCATTGGGGTCTTTTCAAATGAGTCAGCTCTTTGCAGCAGGTGGCGAAAGTATGGGAGTTTCAGCTTCAGCATCAGTCCTTCCAGTGAACACCCAGGACTGATCTCCTTCAGGATGGACTGGTTGGATCTCCTTGCAGTCCAAAGGACTCTCAAGAGTCTTCTCCAACACCACAATTCAAAACCATCAATTCTTCTGTGTTCAGCTTTCTTTACAGTCTAACTCTTATATCCATACATGACCACTGGAAAAACCATAGCCTTGACTAGATGGACCTTTGTTGACAAAGTGATGTCTCTGCTTTTTAATATGCTGTCTAGGTTGATCATAACTTTTCTTCCAAGGAGTAAGAGTATTTTAATTCCATGGCTGCAATTACCATCTGTAGTGATTTTGGAGCCCAGAAAAATAAAGTCAGCCGCTGTTTCCCTGTTTATTTGCCATGAAGTGATGGAACCAGATGCCATGATCTTGGTTTTCTGAATGTTGAGCTTTAAACCAACATTTTTACTCTCTTCTTTCACTTTTATCAAGAGGCCCCTTAGTTCTTCTTCACTTTCTGCCATAAGGGTGGTGTTATCTGCATCAGATCAGATGAGATCAGTCACTCAGTCCTGTCCGACTCTTTGCGACCCCATGAACCGCAGCACGCCAGGCCTCCCTGTCCATCACCAACTCCCGGAGGTCACTCAGACTCACATCCATCGAGTCAGTGATGCCATCCAGCCATCTCATCCTCTGTCGTCCCCTTCTCCTCCTGCCCTCAATCCTTCCCAGCATCAGAGTCTTCTCCAATGAGTCAACTCTTCACATGAGGTCGCCAAAATACTGGAGTTTCAGCTTTAGCATCATTCCTTCCAGAGAAATTCCAGGATTGATCTCCTTCAGAATGGACTGGTTGGATCTTCTTGCAGTCCAAGGGACTCTCAAGAGTCTTCTCCAACACCACACTTCAAAAGCATCAATTCTTCGGCACTCGGCCTTCTTCACAGTCCAGCTCTCACATCCATACATGACCACAGGAAAGACCATAGCCTTGACTAGGCGAACCTTTGTTGGTAAAGTAATGTCTCTGCTTTTGAATATGCTATCTAGGTTGGTCATAACTTTCCTTCCAAGGAGTAAGTGTCTTTTAATTTCATGGCTGCAGTCACCATCTGCAGTGATTTTGGAGCCCAGAAAAATAAAGGGATCAAGACAGGGATCAAGACCATCCCCATGGAAAATAAATGCAAAAAAGCAAAATGGCTGTCTGGGGAGGCCTTGCAAATAGCTGTGAAAAGAAAAGAAGCGAAAAGCAAAGGAGAAAAGGAAAGATATAAACATCTAAATGCAGAGTTCCAAAGAATAGCAAGAAGAGATAAGAAAGTCTTCTTCAGCAATCAATGCAAAGAAATAGAGGAAAACAACAGAATGGGAAAGACTAGGGATCTCTTCAAGAAAATCAGAGATACCAAAGGAACATTTCATGCAAAGATGGGTGCAATAAAGGACAGAAATGGTATGGACCTAACAGAAGCAGAAGATATTAAGAAGAGGTGGCAAGAACACAGAGAAGAACTGTACAAAAAAGAGCTTCACGACTCAGATAATCACGATGGTGTGATCACTGACCTAGAGCCAGACATCTTGGAATGTGAAGTCAAGTGGGCCTTAGAAAGCATCACTACGAACAAAGCTAGTGGAGGTGATGGAATTCCAGTGGAGCTATTCCAAATCCTGAAAGATGATGCTTGGAAAGTGCTGCACTCAATATGCCAACAAATCTGGAAAACTCAGCAGTGGCCACAAGATTGGAAAAGGTCAGTTTTCATCCCAATCCCAAAGAAAGGTAATGCCAAAGAATGTTCAAACTACCGCACAATTGCACTCATCTCACACGCTAGTAAAAGTAATGCTCAAAATTCTCCAAGCCAGGCTTCAGCAATATGTGAACCGTGAACTTCCTGATGTTCAAGCTGGTTTTAGAAAAGGCAGAGGAACCAGAGATCAAATTGCCAACATCCGCTGGATCATGGAAAAAGCAAGAAAGTTCCAGAAAAACATCTATTTCTGCTTTATTGACTATGCCAAAGCCTTTGACTGTGTGGATCACAATAAACTCTGGAAAATTCTGAAAGAGATGGGAATACCAGACCACCTGATCTGCCTCTTGAGAAATCTGTATGCAGGTCAGGACGCAACAGTTAGAACTGGTCATGGAACAACAGACTGGTTTCAAATAGGAAAAGGAGTATGTCAAGGCTGCATATTGTCACCATGTTTATTTAACTTATATGCAGAGTACATCATGAGAAATGCTGGACTGGAAGAAACACAAGTTGGAATCAAGATTGCCAGGAGAAATCTCAATAACCTCAGATATGCAGATGACACCACTCTTATGGCAGAAAGTGAAGAGGGGCTAAAAAGCCTCTTGATGAGAGTGAAAGTGGAGATTGAAAAGATTGGCTTAAAGCTCAACATTCAGAAAACGAAGATCATGGCATCTGGTCCCATCACTACATGGGAAATAGATGGAGAAACAGTGGAAACAGTGTCAGTTATCTGCATATCTGAGCCTATTGATATTTCTCCTGGTATCTTGATTCCAGCTTGTGCTTCATCCAGCCCAGCGTTTCTCATGAGGTATTTTGCATATAAGTTAAATAAGCACGGTGACAATATAAAGTCTTGACATACTCCTTTTCCTATTTGGAACCAGTCTGTTGGTCCATTTACAGTTTTAACTGTTGCTTCCTAACCTGCATCCAAGTTTCTCAAGAGGCAGGTCAGGTGGTCTGATATTCCCATTTCTTGAAGAATTTTCCACAGTTTGTTGTGATCCACACAGTCAAAGGCTTGGCATAGTCAGTACAGCAGAAATAGATGTTTTTCTGGAACTCTCTTGCTTTTTCCATGATCCAGTGAATGTTGGCAATTTGATCTCTGGTTCCTCTGCCTTTTCTAAAACCAGCTTGAACATCAGGAAGTTCACGGTTCACATATTGCTGAAGCCTGGCTTGGAGAATTTTGAGCATTACTTTACTAGCATGTGAGATGAGTGCAATTGTGTGGTAGTTTGAGCATTCTTTGGCATTGCCTTTCTTGGGGATTGGAATGAAAACTGACCTTTTTCTGTCCTGTGGCCACTGCTGAATTTTCCAAATTTGCTGACATATTGAGTGCAGCACTTTCCCAGCATCATCTTTTAGGATTTGAAATAGCTCAACTGTCATTCCATCACCTCCAATAGCTTTGTTCATAGTGATGCCTCCTAAGGCCCACTTGACTTCACATTCCAGGGTATCTGGCTCTAGGTGAGTGATCATACCATAGTGATTATCTTGGTCGTGAAGATCTTTTTGTACAGTTCTTCTGTGTATTCTTGCCACCTCTTCTTAATATCTTGTGCTTCTGTCAGGTCCCTACCATTTCTGTCCTTTATTGAGTCCATCTTTGCATGAAATGTTATCTCTTGGTATCTCTAATTTTCTTGAAGAAATCTCTAGTCTTTCCCATTCTATTGTTTTTCTCTATTTCTTTGCATTGATTGCTGAGGAAGGCTTTCTTATCTCTCCTTGCTATTCTTTGGAACTCTGCATTCTGATGGGTATATCTTTCCTTTTCTCCTTTGCTTTTCACTTCTCTTCTTTTCATAGCTATTTGTAAGTCCTCTTCAGACAGCCGTTTTGCTTTTTTGCATTTCTTTTCCATGGGGATGGTCTTGATTCCTGTCTCCTGTACAATGCCATGAACCTCTGTCCATAATTCATCATGCACTCTGTCTATCAGATCTAGGCTCTTAAATCTATTTCTCACTTCCACTGTATAATCATAAGGGATTTGATTTAGGTCATAACTGAATGGTCTAGTGATTTTCCCTACTTTCTTCAATTTCAATCTGAATTTGGCAATAAGGAGTTCATGATCTGAGCTGCAGTCAGCTCCCGGTCTGGTTTTTGCTGACTGTATAGAGCTTCTCCATCTTTGGCTGCAAAGAATATATCAATCTGATTTCGGTATTGACCATCTGGTGAGGTCCATATGTAGAGTCTTTTCTTGTGTTGCTGGAAAAGGGTGTTTGCCATGACCAGTGCGTTTTCTTGGCAGAACTCAATTAGCCTTTACCCTGCTGCATTCCTTATTCCAAGGCCAAATTTGCCCATTACTCCAGGTGTTTTTTTGACTTCCAACTTTTGCATTCCAGTCCCCTATAATGAAAAGGACATCTTTTTTGGGTGTTAGTTCTAGAAGGTCTTGTAGGTCTTTATAGAACCGTTCAACTTCAGCTTCTTCAGCATTACTGGTAGGAGCATAGACTTGGATTACCATGATATCGAATGGTTTGCCTTGGAAACAAACAGAGATCATTCTGTCGATTTTGAGACCTACCACATAATTCAGCAATTCCATTTCTGGGTATATGCACAAAGGAGATTAAAACAAGATATCAAAGATATATATGCATTCCTACATTTATTGCAATATTATTCACAATAGCTAAGATATGGAAATAATCTACTAGCCAATCAATGAGTGTATAGATACAAAAGATGTAGTGTATGTGCAATAGTAGTAGAGCTAGTTGCTCAGTCATGTCTGACTCTTTGAGACCCCATGGACTGTAGCCTGCCAGGCTCCTCTGTCCATGGAATTTTCTAGGCAAGAATACTGGAGTGGATTGCTATTTCCTCCTCCAGGGGTCTTCCAAACCCAGGAATAGAACCAACGTCTCTTTCATCTCCTAAATTGACAGATGTATTCTTTACCACTGAGCCATCTGGGAAGACTTACATATACACAGTGTTGCATGACAAATGTATTTCAATAAAAATATGTTAAAACCACAAAAGAATAGAGAAAGTGTACAAGACAAAGATAGGAACAAAGAATGAATGCAATGAAAAGAAAACAGTAGATATAACATGGTAGATATTGATCCAACTATACCAATAGTTACTTAGAACATCAATAGTCTAAATGCATCAATTAAAAAGACTTTGAAAAGATTTTATTTTTTTTATTATTATTATTTTAATTTTTCTTAACTTTACAATATTGTATTCTTTTACTATACATCGAGATGGATCCGCCACCAGAATACCCGTGCTCCCCATCCTGAACCCTCCTCCCTCCCCCCTCCCACACCATCCCTCCAGGTCATCCCAGTGCTCCAGTCCCAGGCATCTGTTATCGGGCATCGTACCTGGACTGACTCGTTTCAGATATGATATTATACATATTTCAATGCTATTCTCCCCAATCGTCCCACCCTCTCCCAGTCCCAGAGTCCAAAAGTCTGTTCTATACAACAGTGTCTCTTTTGCTGTCTCATAAGCAGGGTGATTGTTACCATCTTTCTAAATTCCATATATATGCGTTAGTATACTGTATTTGTGTTTTTCTTTCTGGCTTACTTCACTCTGTATAATAGGCTCCAGTTCCATCCACCTCATTAGAACTGATTCAAATGTATTCTTTTTAATGGCTGAGTAATACTCCATCGTGTATATGTACCACAGCTTGCTTATCCATTCATCTGTGGATGGGCATCTAGGTTGCTTCCACATTCTGGCTATTGTAAACAGTGCTGCTATGAACATTGGGGTACACGTGCCTCTTTCAATTCTGGTTTTCTCAGTGTGTATGCCCAGCAGTGGGATTGCTGGGTCATAAGGCAGTTCTATTCCCAGTTTTTTGAGGAATCTCCATACTGTTCTCCATAGTGGCTGTACTAGTTTGCATTCCCACCAACAGTGTAAGAGGGTACCCTTCTCTCCGCACCCTCTCCAGCATTTATTGCTTGTGGATTTTTGGATCGCAGCCATTCTGACTGGCGTGTAATGGTATCTCATAGTGGTTTTGATTTGCATTTCTCTGATAATGAGCGATGTTGAGCATCTTTTCATGTGTTTGTTAGCCATCTGTATGTCTTCTTTGGAGAAATGTCTATTAAGTTCTTTGGCCCATTTTTTGATTGGGTCGTTTATTTTTCTGGAATTGAGCTGTAGAAGTTGCTTGTATATTTTTGAGATTAGTTGTTTGTCTGTTGCTTCATTTGCTATTATTTTCTCCCATTCTGAGGGCTGTCTTTTCAGCTTGCCTATAGTTTCCTTTGTTGTGCAGAAGCTTTTAAGTTTGATTAGGTCCCATTTGTTCATTTTTGATTTTATTTCCGATATTCTGGGAGGTGGGTCATAGAGGATCCTGCTGTGATGTAAGTCAGAGAGTGTTTTGCCTATGTTATCCTCTAGGAGTTTTATGGTTTCTGGTCTTATATTTAGCTCTTTAATCCATTTTGAATTTATTTTTGTGTATGGTGTTAGACAGTGTTCTAGTTTCATTCTTTTACAAGTGTTCAACCAGTTTTCCCAGCACCACTTGTTAAAAAGATTGTCTTTACTCCATTGTATATTCTTGCCGCCTTTGTCAAAGATTAGGTGACCATATGTGCGTGGATTTATCTCTGGACTTTCTATTTTGTTCCATTGATCTATATTTCTGTCTTTGTGCCAGTACCATACTGTCTTGATGACTGTAGCTTTATAGTAGAGCCTGAAGTCAGGCAGGTTGATTCCTCCCGTTCCGTTCTTCTTTCTCAAGATAGCTTTGGCTATTCGAGGTTTTTTGTATTTCCATACAAATTGAGAAATTATTTGTTCTAGCTCTGTGAAGAATACTGTTGGTAGCTTGATGGGGATTGCATTGAATCTATAAATTGCTTTGGGTAGTATACTCATTTTCACTATATTGATTCTACCAATCCATGAACATGGTATATTCCTCCATCTATTAGTGTCCTCTTTAATTTCTTTCAGCAGTGTTTTATAGTTTTCTAAATATAGGTCTTTAGATTCTTTAGGAAGATATATTCCTAAGTATTTTATTGTTTTCATTGCAATGGTGAATGGAATTGTTTCCTTAATTTCTCTTTCTATTTTCTCGTTATTAGTGTACAGGAATGCAAGGGATTTCTGTGTGTTAATTTTATATCCTGCAACTTTACTGTATTCATTGATTAGTTCTAGTAATTTTCTGGTGGAATCTTTAGGGTTTTCTACGTAGAGGATCATGTCATCTGCAAACAGTGAGAGTTTTACTTCTTCTTTTCCAATTTGGATTCCTTTTATTTCTTTTTCTGCTCTGATTGCTGTGGCCAAAACTTCCAGAACAATGTTGAATAATAATGGTGAAAGTGGGCATCCTTGTCTTGTTCCTGACTTTAGAGGAAATGCTTTCAGTTTTTCACCATTGAGGATAATGTTTGCTGTGGGTTTGTCGTATATAGCTTTTATTATGTTGAGGTATGTTCCTTCTATTCCTGCTTTCTGGAGAGTTTTTATCATAAATGGATGTTGAACTTTGTCAAAGGCTTTCTCTGCATCTATTGAGATAATCATATGGTTTTTATTCTTCAGTTTGTTAATGTGGTGTATTACGTTGATTGATTTGCGGATATTGAAGAATCCTTGCATCCCTGGGATAAAGCCCACTTGGTCATGGTGTATGATCTTTTTAATGTGCTGTTGGATTCTGATTGCTAGAATTTTGTTAAGGATTTTTGCGTCTATGTTCATCAGTGATATTGGTCTGTAGTTTTCTTTTTTTGTGGGATCTTTGTCAGGTTTTGGAATTAGGGTGATGGTGGCCTCATAAAATGAGTTTGGGAGTTTGCCTTCCTCTGCAATTTTCTGGAACAGTTTGAGTAGGATAGGTGTTAGCTCTTCTCTAAATTTTTGGTAGAATTCAGCTGTGAAGCCGTCTGGGCCTGGGCTTTTGTTTGCTGGGAGATTTCTGATTACAGTTTCAATTTCCGTGCTTGTGATGGGTCTGTTAAGATTTTCTATTTCTTCCTGATCCAGTTTTGGAAAGTTGTACTTTTCTAAGAATTTGTCCATTTCTTCCATATTGTCCATTTTATTGCCATGTAATTGCTGATAGTAGTCTCTTATGATCCTTTGTATTTCTGTGCTGTCTGTTGTGATCTCTCCATTTTCTTTTCTAATTTTATTGATTTGATTCTTCTCCCTTTGTTTCTTGATGAGTCTGGCTAGTGGTTTGTCAATTTTATTTACCCTTTCAAAGAACCAGCTTTTGGCTTTGTTGATTTTTGCTATGGTCTCTTTTGTTTCTTTTGCATTTATTTCTGCCCTAATTTTTAAGATTTCTTTCCTTCTACTAATCTTGGGGTGCTTCATTTCTTCCTTTTCCAGTTGCTTTAGGTGTAGAGTTAGGTTATTTATTTGGCTTTTTTCTTGTTTCTTAAGGTATGCCTGAATTGCTATGAACTTTCCCCTTAGGACTGCTTTTACAGTGTCCCACAGGTTTTGGGTTGTGGTGTTTTCATTTTCATTCGTTTCTATGCAGAATTTGATTTCTTTTTTGATTTCTTCTGTGATTTGTTGGTTATTCAGGAGTGTGTTGTTCAGCCTCCATATGTTGGAATTTTTAATAGTTTTTCTCCTGTTATTGAGATTTACTCTTACTGCATTGTGGTCAGAAAAAATGGTTGGAATGATTTCAATTTTTCTGAACTTACCAAGGCTAGATTTATGGCCCAGGATGTGGTCTATCCTGGAGAAGGTTCCGTGTGCACTTGAGAAAAGGTGAAATTCATTGTTTTGGGATGAAATGTCCTATAGATATCAATTAGTTCTAATTTGTCTATTGTATCATTTAAAGCTTGTGTTTCCTTGTTAATTTTCTGTTTAGTTGATCTATCCATTGGTGTAAGTGGGGTATTAAAGTCTCCCACTATTATTGTGTTATTGTTTATTTCTCCTTTCATACTTTTAGTATTTGTCTTACATATTGCGGTGCTCCTATGTTGGGTGCATATATATTTATAATTGTTATATCTTCTTCTTGGATTGATCCTTTGATCATTATGTAGTGACCTTCTTTGTCTCTTTTCACAGCTTTTGTTTTAAAGTCTATTTTATCTGATATGAGTATTGCTACTCCTGCTTTCTTTTGGTCCCTATTTGCATGGAAAATCTTTTTCCAGCCCTTCACTTTCAGTCTGTATGTGTCCCCTGTTTTGAGGTGGGTCTCTTGTAGACAACATATGTATGGGTCTTGTTTTTGTATCCATTCAGCCAGTCTCTGCCTTTTGGTTGGGGCATTCAACCCATTTACATTTAAGGTAATTATGGATAAATATGATCCCGTTGCCATTTACTTTGTTGTTTTGGGTTTGAATTTATATATCCTTTTTGTGTTTCCTGTCTAGAGAAGGTCCTTTAGTATTTGTTGGAGAGCTGGTTTGGTGGTGCTGAATTCTCTCAGCTTCTGCTTGTCTGTAAAGGTTTTGATTTCTCCTTCATATTTGAATGAGATCCTTGCTGGGTACAATAATCTGGGCTGTAGGTTCTTTTCTTTCATCACTTTAAGTATGTCTTGCCATTCCCTCCTGGCTTGAAGAGTTTCTATTGAAAGATCAGCTGTTAGCCTTATGGGAATTCCCTTGTGTGTTATTTGTTGTTTTTCCCTTGCTGCTTTTAATATTTGTTCTTTGTGTTTGATCTTTGTTAATTTGATTAATATGTGTCTTGGGGTGTTTCGCCTTGGGTTTATCCTATATGGGACTCTCTGGGTTTCTTGGACTTGAGTGATTATTTCCTTCCCCATTTTAGGGAAGTTTTCAACTATTATCTCCTCTAGTATCTTCTCATGGTCTTTCTTTTTGTCTTCTTCTTCTGGAACTCCTATGATTCGAATATTGTAACGTTTAAGATTGTCCTGGAGGTCTCTGAGATTGTCCTCATTCCTTTTAATTCGTTTTTCTTTTTTCTCCTCTGATTCATTTAATTCTGCCATTCTATCTTCTAATTCACTAATTCTATCTTCTGCCTCTGTAATTCTACTATTTGTTGCCTCCAGAGTGTTTTGGATCTCATTTATTGTATTATTCATTATATATTGACTCTTTTTTATTTCTTCTAGGTCCTTGTTAAATCTTTCTTGCATCTTCTCGATGCTTTTCTCCAGGCTATTTATCCATGATTCCATTTTGCTTTCCAGGCTTTGGATTAATTTCACTATCATTATTCGGAATTCTTTATCAGGTAGGTTCGCTATTTCTTCCTCTTTAGTTTGGATTGGTGGGCATTTATCCTGTTCCTTTACCTGCTGGGAATTCTTCTGTCTCTTCATCTTGTTTAAAATGCTGAGTTTGGGGAGTCCTTACTGTATTCTGGCAGTCTGTGGAGTTCTCTTTATTGTGGCTTTTCTGCCCTATATGTGGGTTTGTACCGGTGGCAAGTCGAGGTTTCTTGTTTATGGAAGCTTGTATAGATGTTCTGGTGGGTGGGGCTGGATTTCTTTTCTCTGGGGTGCGGTGGAGTGTCTAGTGGTGTGTTATGAGATGTCTATGGTTTTGAGGTCGCTTTGTGTAGCCTGTGACTTGGAGCTCAGGGCTGTGTTCTTGTTTTTCTAAAGGTTTTTCTTGGTATGTCTTGCCGTGGAACTTGCTGGTCTTTGTGTGATGCTTGGTTTCAGTGTAGGTATGGAGGCATTTGATGAGCTCCTGTCAATTAATGTTTCGTGGGGTCAGGGTTTGGACTTAAGCCTCCTGCTTCCTGTTATCTGTCTTATTTTTGCAGTAGTCTCATAAAGTTCGTCTTCTATATTGCATTCTACAACTAGACTGTTCAGAGATGTTCACGGAGTTATACGGAGAAGGAGAAAGGGAGGAGGGAGATATAGTTGATCAGGAGGATAAAAGGAGGGAGTGTCAAGGAGAGAGACAGATCCAGTCAGTAATCAGTAAAGAAAAGAACAAAGGAGAGAAAAAAAAGCCAAGGACAAAAAGAAAAAAGAGAAGAAAAAAAAAAAAAGAAAGAAAACACACACACAAAAAACCAAAACAGGGTCGCAAAAATTATATCTAACAGTGGAGATTAAAGAAGTACTAGAGGATAAAAACATAAAAATAAAAGAAACAAAAACAAGAAAAAAAAAAAAAAACACACACAAAAAAACCAAAACAGGGTCGCAAAAGTTATATCTAACAGTGGAGATTAAAGAAGTACTAGAGGATAAAATGAGCAACCTAGATAGCATATTCAAAAGCAGAGACATTACTTTACCAACAAAGGTTCGCCTAGTCAAGGCTATGGTCTTTCCTGTGGTCATGTATGGATGTGAGAGCTGGACTGTGAGGAAGGCTGAACGCCGAAGAATTGATGCTTTTGAACTGTGGTGTTGGAGAAGACTCTTGAGAGTCCCTTGGACTGCAAGAAGATCCAACCAGTCCATTCTGAAGGAGATCAATCCTGGAATTTCTTTGGAAGGAATGATGCTAAAGCTGAAACTCCAGTATTTTGGCCACCTCATGCGAAGAGTTGACTCATTGGAGAAGACTCTGATGCTGGGAGGGATTGAGGGCAGGAGGAGAAGGGGACGACAGAGGATGAGATGGCTGGATGGCATCACTGACTCGATGGATGCGAGTCTGAGTGACCTCCGGGAGCTGGTGATGGACAGGGAGGCCTGGCGTGCTGCGGTTCATGGGGTCGCAAAGAGTCGGACACGACTGAGCGACTGATCTGATCTGATCTGAGAGGATAAAAACATAAAAATAAAAGAAACAAAAACAAGGAAAAAAAAAAAAACACACACACACACAAAAACCAAAACAGGGTCGCAAAAGTTATATCTAATCGTGGAGATTAAAGAAGTACTAGAGGATAAAAACATAAGAATAAAAGAAACAAAAAAACAAGAAGAAAAAAAGAAAAAAATTAAAAGGAAAGAAAAAAAAATTTTTTTTTTCTTTTTCTCCCCTCCCCCTCCTCTTCCTTTCAATAAAAAAATAATAAAATTTTTTAAAAAAACATATATTAAAAAAAGAAAAAAAAAAAGGAAATAATGTTGGTAAAAATAATAACAATATGTATAAGAGTTTCTCTTTTATTGCTGTGGGTTCAGTTCATTTTCGGCTAGTTCCTTGTTCCGGCTTAAGTTTCTCAAGATCTATAGGCCCCTTTCTCTGTAGTTGGTCTGTATAGTCCTTTGTTCTGTGCGCGGGCCCCGCAGTGTCTTGGGCCTGGGCCGGCCTCTTCTATGGACGGTGCCGCAGTCTGGTCTGCCAGCCCGACCCACTCCCGGCGGGAACGGCCCGCGCGGCCACGGCTGGCGGGGGAGCGGCGGCGAGGGGATGGTTCGCATGGGAACTGGAACGGTCGTCGGTGGGGGTCGACCCGCGCGGGAGCCCCCGGCGCAGGGGGCGGGCGCGCGCTATAGTCCCTTGCTCTGTGCGTGGGCCCCGCAGTGTCTTGGGCCCGGGCCGGCCCCTCCTGTGGTCCTCGCCGCAGTCCGGTCTGCCGGCCCAAACCACTCCCGGCAGAAACGGCCCGCGCGGCAACCGCTGGCGGGGGGAGCGGCGGTGAGGGGATGGAGTGGTTCGCACGGGAACGGTCGGCGGTGGGGGTCGACCCGCTCTCGGGAGCCCCCGGCGCAGGGGGTGGGTGTGCGCCCGCGCGGGAGCGGCTGGCAGCAGGGGGGAGGGGAGCGCTCCTCGGGGGTGCTTCCCACGGGGGAGCTGTCGGCGGCGTGGGAGCAGCCCACAGCATCTCCCCGCCCAGCCCCAGCTTGCTACTGGCGGAAGCGGGTGTTTGCGATGATGCCTTCCCGCCGCGGAAGCTACCGGAGGGCTCGTAGTCTGTGGGTCTTAATTGTTCATTTGTTTTCCCCTCTGTTATGATATTCTCCGTGCTTTCTCGGTTGGTACAGACTCTACAGGGAGAGTTTCCCGGTGTTTGGAAACTTCTCTTTCCCTTTCCAGGCTTCCTTCCCCGGACAGAGGTCCGTCCCTCCCTCTTTGTCCCTCTCTGGCTTCTATATTCTTTCCTACCTCCTTTAGAGGGGAGTGAGTTGCTTTTCTCAGTGTCCGATGTTCTCTGCCGACATTCCGAAGCTGTTTGAGGAATTTACTCGGCGTTTAGATGTCCCCTTGATGAATTTGTGGAGGAGAAAGTGTATTCCCCGTCCTAATCCTCCGCCATCTTAACCGGAACCCCTCTGAAAAGATTTTAAAAAATGAGATCCAACTATCTATATGTTGTCTACAAGAAGCCCACTTTAAATATAAAGACACATATAGATTAAATGTTAAATGAATGGAGGAAATTGTACCTTGCTAACATTAATTTCAAAAAGCAAGAGTAACTATATTAATTTCAGACAGTGAAGTGAAGTGAAAGTCGCTGTCATGTCTGACTCTTTGAGACCCCATGGACTATACAGTCCATGGAATTCTCCAGGCAAGAATACTGGAGTGCATAGACTTTTTCTTCAGACAGAGCCGACTTCAAAGCAAGGACAGTTATCAGAAATAAAGGAGAACATTACATAATGATAAAAGGGTCAATTCTAGAAGAAGACACAATAATCCTTAACGTGTGTGCACCTAACAACAGACCATTAAATTACATGAGGCAAAAACTGACAGAACTGCAAAGAGAAATAAATGAATCCATTTTCATGGTGGGAGACTTCGACATCCATCTCTCAGAAATGGCAGACTGTAGGGAGAAAATTATAAGGCCATAGCTGAACTTAACAGCATTATCAATCAACTGGACATAATTGACATCTATAGGCTACTTCATCCAATAACAGAAAAATACACATTCTTTTCAAGCTCACATGGAACATTTGCCAAGATGGGCCACGTTCTTGGCCATGAAACACACTTAACACATTAAAAACAATAGAAGTCATACCATGTCTGCTTTCCAATCACAATGGGAATAAAGGAGAAATCAGTAGCAGAAAAATAACTGGAAAATGTTCAAATACATGTAGATTAAACAACACACTTCTAAATAATACATGGGTAAAGGAACAAATCTCAAGAGAAATTGAAAAATGCTTTGAACTAAATAAAAGTGAAAATATAACTTATCAAAATTTGTAGGATGCAGTGAAAACAGTGCTGGAGAGAAATTTATGGCACTGATCACATATATTAGAAAGGAAAAAACATCTTAAATCAATCACTTAAAGTTCCCCCTTAAGAAACTAGAAAACAAATAGCAAATTATATCCAAAAGAAACAGAAGAAATTAGAGCAGAAATCAATGAAATCAAAAGCCAGAAATCAACAGAGAAAATCAATAAAACTTAAGAGTTGCCATAATTAAAGAAAATAAGCAGACATCCAGCTCACACTGAGGAGACTGCTGTAAAGGAAATCTGACCTGGAGGACTCACGTCTGCCCTTGACTATTAATCTTTGGCCTGGGATCCACCCTCACCCACCTTCTGCGAACTTCCAGGGGGAGTCAGGGGCCATCCCTAACTCTCCTGATGTAGGACCTGAGGATTCCTCCAGATGAAATCACTCAATTTGGCAAATTCATATGGATTTGAGAGTTGGGCTGCCTGCGTGCATTAGATGCAGGAAGAACAGTGTCTAAGGCCCACATAGTTTGGTGGGGGGAGTGCTTGAAAGTGTTTCATTTCTTTTAAATTGGAAAAGGAAAAATTTGAGTTCCAAGAAAGTGTTCTAATATGTAATGTTGATATATTCATCTTTATATCATCTAAGTTTTAAGATATAATTTTAAATATCTTTTAAGTGAAAAAGGAGCCCACCAAGGTGAAGGCGCTTATAGCCAAGGAAAGTCAAAATGGTGCTCTGAAATCACTGGGGTGCAGTTTCTTGTTGGATGGATTTTCTCAACCAAAGAGTGCTTTAGGTGAAGGGAGTCTGTAAAGCTTATGGCTAGAGAACTAAGGTATGAACTAGGGAATAGAGATGCTCTCCACTGTAAACATTTTCCTTTTTTTTATCTTGTGTATGTATCAGAGAGATCAGTCGCTCAGTCGTGTCCGACTCTTTGCGACCCCATGAACCGCAGCACGCCAGGCCTCCCTGTCCATCACCAGCTCCCGGAGGTCACCCAGACTCACACCCATCAAGTCAGTGATGCCATCCAGCCATCTCATCCTCTGGCGTCCCCTTCTCCTCCTGCCCTCAATCCCTCCCAGCATCAGAGTAATCTTAAATCCTTCCTGGAGCACAACAGGGCAGACAGAGGTAAAAATACCTCTGCAGCATGGAACACTCAGTGCGAGTCAGTCTGTGTCTCCAGAAGGAGTTCATTGGCCTTAGAGCATTCACTGTGGACCAAGAGGCAGATGCAATGTTTTGGAAAGATGCCCATCACAGTGGCTAAGCAGTTAACATACATAGTAGGAATTTTTCTTTCTCTGGGTATTTTAGTAATGAAAATAGTGTATTTTTTACAATTTGCTGAGAAAGGGAGAGAGAGAGAGAGGTGGTTCCTGTCACAAATAAAAGACTGAGACAGGGACTTCCCTGGTGGTCCAGTGGCTAAGACACCATGTTTCCAATACAAGGGACAAGGGTGGGTTCAATCCCTGGTTGGGGAACTAAGATCCCACACACCACATGGGGTGGTTAAAAATGACAATAAAAGGAAAAGACTGAGGCATAATAACCAAATGCATCATGTTACCCTGGCCTAACTGTACTCTGGAGAAGCAAAAAAAAAAAAAAAAAGTTTTAAAGGACATTTGGGGAACATTGTCTAAATTAAGTATTGATGATACTTGGACAACAGTATTTTATCCATTTTTACATTTTGGGATTGGATTGGTAGTTATACAAGAAAATTGGAAGATATTGTTATTCTTAACAAACACACTAATATTAGGGGGTCAAAGGGTATAATGTCTGCAGCTACTTTGTAAATGGATCAGCAACACACACACATACACACACACACACACACACACACACACACACACACTGATAATGAGCAGGGCCCTATGGGGCTCCTGGGCACAAAGCTTTTCTATATTCCCCCATTTCTTTGATTACAGGAAATAGTCTGCATTCAGCATGAACTTTCCTGAGTTCCAATGGGTAGACAGAAGAAGTTGTACATTAGGGAAAAAGAGGGGATGTGAGACAAAGGAGAAACAAAGTCAAGAGAAACAATATTGCAGCCTTGGGACAAGGTCCCCGGTTCCCCATCAAGGGAGTCACATAACAAGATCTTTAGAGCTGTCTTACAGATATTGAAACCCCTACTAGGTGGAAAAAATTAATGGCTGAGGATGTATGCCATAGACCCCAGACTGGTTGGAATCAGAAGGTTAATGATGCTGATTCCCACTTAGCTCACCACCAATCAATCAGAAGAATGTCCACCAACTGATCATGCTCTCTTTTAGCCTTTACTCTGAAACTTCTCACTATCCCCTCCAAGTTGGGCGGACTCACAGTTTTGAGGGCATTAGCTCACTGTGACCCCTTTGCCTGGCCAAGCGCTAAAGCTCTTCTTTCAGTTTTGAACTTCACCTAAAACTCTGCCTCCAAGATTTAATTTGACCTTGGGACACAGAGGCCAGATTTAGTTTCAACACAAAAAGAAAAGAATAAAACAAATATGTCAAAATGTTAACTGGTGAATCTTGGTGAAATGTTCCTTGGGCTAGTCTTGCAACTTTTCTGTAAATGTAATACATTTAAAAATAAAAAGTTAAAAAGTGAGACTGTTTAAAATTAGTCCTGTGCTAATTTTAAAGTGTTGAAATAAGGTCCAAAGAAAGACACCACCACTAATACACTAACTTCACAGGTATTCAACCACATATCTGCACTAGTAGACTGTCATTGTTTGCAGGGTTTTCCTAATAGAAATCATTTCAAAAATTTAAGCTACAACTACTGGAATGAATAACTGAAAAATTGAAAAATAACTGAAAATCTTTACAACTAACATGCAGGATAAAATTCAGATACCAGTGCTTGTATCCAGAGTGCGCATGAAACATGTCTTAAATGAGTAAATACTACATTTGCTTTCTGAACGAGGCTAGCCTAGTTTGAATGAAAAATGTTGCCTAAAAAAAGAGAAAGAGAGAAAAATGTTGCCTGATATATCAATAAACAAAGAATGTTGCAGCCATGAAGTCAGTATGTGTGTTCCTTGCTCAGATCAGATCAGATCAGATCAGTCGCTCAGTCGTGTCCGACTCTTTGCGACCCCATGAACTGCAGCACGCCAGGCCTCCCTGTCCATCACCAGCTCTCGGAGGTCACTCAGACTCACATTCATCGAGTCAGTGATGCCATCCAGCCATCTCATCCTCTGTCGTCCCCTTCTCCTCCTGCCCTCAATCCCTCCCAGCATCAGAGTCTTCTCCAATGAGTCAACTCTTCGCATGAGGTGGCCAAAATACTGGAGTTTCAGCTTTAGCATCATTCCTTCCAAAGAAATCCCAGGGCTGATCTCCTTCAGAATGGACTGGTTGGATCTCCTTGCAGTCCAAGGGACTCTCAAGAGTCTTCTCCAACACCACAGTTCAAAAGCATCAATTCTTCAGTGCTCAGCCTTCTTCACAGTCCAGCTCTCACATCCATACATGACCACAGGAAAGACCATAGCCTTGACTAGGCGAACCTTTGTTGGCAAGTGATGTCTCTGCTTTTGAATATGCTATCGAGGTTGATCATAACTTTCCTTCCAAGGAGTAAGCGTCTTTTAATTTCATGGCTGCAGTCACCATCTGCAGTGATTTTGGAGCCCAGAAAAATAAATTCTGACACTGTTTCCACTGTTTCTCCATCTATTTCCCATGTAGTGATGGGACCAGATGCCATGATCTTCGTTTTCTGAATGTTGAGCTTTAAGCCAACCTTTTCACTCTCCACTTTCACTTTCATCAAGAGGCTTTTGAGTTCCTCCTCACTTTCTGCCATAAGGGTGGTGTCATCTGCATATCTGAGGTTATTGATATTTCTCCCGGCAATCTTGATTCCAGCTTGTGTTTCTTCCAGTCCAGCATTTCTCATGATGTACTCTGCATATAAGTTAAATAAACATGGTGACAATATACAGCCTTGACGTACTCCTTTTCCTATTTGGAACCAGTCTGTTGTTCCATGACTAGTTCTAACTGTTGCTTCCTGACCTGCATACAGATTTCTCAAGAGGCAGATCAGGTGGTCTGGTATTCCCATTTCTTGAAGAATTTTCCACAGTTTATTGTGATCTACACAAAGGCTTTGGCATAGTCAATAAAGCAGAAATAGATGTTTTTCTGGAACTCTCTTGCTTTTTCCATGATCCAGTGAATGTTGGCAATTTGATCTCTGGTTCCTCTGCCTTTTCTAAATCCAGCTTGAGCATCAGGAAGTTCACGGTTCACATATTGCTGAAGCCTGGCTTGGAGAATTTTGAGCATTACTTTACTAGAGTGTGAGATGAGTGCAATTGTGCAGTAGTTTGAGCACTCTTTGGCATTGCCTTTCTTTGGGATTGGGATGAAAACTGGCCTTTTCCAATCTTGTGGCCACTGCTGAGTTTTCCAGATTTGCTGGCATATTGAGTGCAGCACTTTCACAGCATTGCTTGCTCAGTCGTGTCCAACTCTTTACAATCCCATGGAGTCCGCCAGGCTCCTCTGTCCAAGGGATTTTCCAGTCAAGGATACTGGAGTGTAGAGCCATTCCCTTCTCCAGGGGATCTTTTCAACCCATGGATGGAATCTGAGTCTCCTACATCCCAAGTGGATTCTTTACTGTCTGAGCCACCAGTGAGGTCCAAAGAACAGGATAGTGGCCCTAAATAGTTAAGGTGCATGTCAAGGGAATCATTTCAGTGAACCCAGACTCTTAAAAAGTTCATAGATAAAGCAAGAGGGCTCCAGAAAAATATCTACTTTTGCTTTATTGACTATGCCAACGCCTTTGTCTGTGTGGCTCACAACAAACTGGAAAATTCTTCATGAGATGAGAATACCAGACCACCTTACCTGCCTCCTGAGACTTCTGTATGCAGGTCAAGAAGCAGCAGTTAGAACTGGACATGGAACAACAGACTGGTTCCAAATTGGGAAAGGAGTACGTCAAGTCTTATATTGTCAACCTGCTTGTTTAACTTATATGCAGAGTACACCATGCAAAATGCTGGGCTGGATGAAGCACAAGCTGGAATCAAGATTGATGGGAGAAATACCAATAATCTCAGATATGTAGATGACACAACCCTTATGGCAGAAAGCAAAGTAGAACTGAAGAGACTGTTGATGAAAGTGAAAGAGGGAGAATGAAAAAGCTGGCTTAAAATTCAACATTCAAAAGGCTAAGATCATGGCATCTGGTCCCATCACTTCATGGCAAACGGATGGGGAAATAATGGAAACAGCGAGAGACTTTATTGTTTTGGGCTCCAAAATCACTGCAGATGGTGACTGCAGCCATGAAATTAAAAGACATTTGCTCCTTGGAAGAAAAGCTATGAACATAGCACATTAAAAAGCAGAGACATTACTTTGCCGACAAAGGTCCGTCTAGTCAAAGCTATGGTTTTTCCAGTAGTCAGGTATGGATGTGAGAGTTGGACCATGAAGAAACCTGAGCGCCAAAAAATTAATGCTTTTGAACTGTGGTGTTGGAGAAGACTCTTGAGAGTCCCTTGGACTGCCAAGAGATCAAACCAGTCCATCCTAAAGGAAATGAGTCCTGAATATTCATTGGAAGGACTGATGCTGAAGCTGAAACTCCAATACTTTGGCCACCTGATGCAAAGAGCTGACTCATTGGAAAAGACCCTGATGGTGGAAAGATTGAAGGAGAAAGAGAAGGGGATGACAGAGGATGAGATGGTTGGTTGGCATCACCGACTCATACATGAGTTTGAGCAAGCTCTGAGAGTTTGTGATGGACAGGGAAGACTGGCTTGCTGCAGTCCATGGGGTCACAAAGAGTCAGAGACAACTGAGCGACTGAACTGAACTGAACAGACTCTTGATACCTCTTCTCTTAGGAGCAGTCCCTCTGAGCTGAGAGACTGCCTCCCAGGCCTGAAGTCCTCAGAAAGACCACTATATAAAACAAATTCTCAGCTGTTAAATTGTACTTTTTTTGTTTCAGTTGACACTAGGTTCCCTCCAAAATAGAATCTGAGATAAGGGTTTGCATGCAAGCAATCTATTTAGGGAAGTGATTGCAAGACACAGTAGAGAGGGAGAAGGAAGAGTGAAACAAGGGAGGATGGAGTCCACATAAGAGGACATTATCAGAAAAATAAACGAGCCAATCAAAAAATGGGCCAAAGAACTAAATAGACATTTTGCCCAAGAAGACATACAGATGGCTAACAAACACATGAAAAAAATGCTCAACATCACTCATTATCAGAGAAATGCAAATCAAAACCACAATGAGGTATCATTTCATGCCAGTCAGAATGGCTGTGATCCAAAAGTCCACAAGCAATAAATGCTGGAGAGAGTGTGGAGAAAAGGGAACCCTCTTACACTGTTGGTGGGAATGCAAACTAGTACAGCCACTATGGAGAACAGTATGGCGATTCCTTAAAAAACTGGAAATAGAACTGCCATGCTGCTGCTGCTGCTGCTAAGTCGCTTCAGTCGTGTCCGACTCTGTGCGACCCCATAGACGGAAGCTCACCAGGCTCCCCTGTCCCTGGGATTCTCCAGGCAAGAACACTGGAGTGGGTTGCCATTTCCTTCTCCAATGCATGAAAGTGAAAAGTGAAAGTGAAGTCGCTCAGTCGTGTCCGACTCTTAGCGACCCCACGGACTGGAACTGCCATAGGACCCAGCAGTCCCACTGCTGGGCATACACACCAAGGAAACCAGAATTGAAAGAGACACGTGTACCCCAGTGTTCATCGCAGCACTGTTTATAATAGCCAGGACATGGAAGCAACCTAGATGTCCATCAGCAGATGAATGGATAAGAAAGCTGTGGTACATATACACAATGGAGTATTACTCAGCCATTAAAAAGAATATATTTGAATCAGTTCTAATGAGGTGGATGAAACTGGAGCCAATTATACAGAGTGAAGTAAGCCAGAAAGAAAAACACAAATACAGTATACTAATGCATATATATGGAATTTAGAAAGATGGTAACGATAACCCTGTATGTGGGACAGCAAAAGAGACACTGATGTATAGAACAGTCTTTTGGACTCTATGGAAGAGGGAGAGGGTGGGATGATTCGGGAGAATGGCATTGAAACATGTATAATATCATATATGAAACGAATCACCAGTCCAGGTTCGATGCATGATACTGGATGCTTGGGGCTGGTGCACTGGGGTGACCCAGAGGGATGGTACGGGGAGGGAGGTGGGAGGGGGATTCAGGATGGGGAACACGTGTATACCTGTGGCAGATTCATGTTGATGTATGGCAAAACCAATACAATATTTAAAGTAATTAACCTCCAATTAAAATAAATAAATTTATATTAAAAAAAAAGAGTGCATTACCTGGTGGCCACCACTGTGACATTTGATACTTGACCCCACTCGAACCCTCTGTGAAGCCACAGAATGCACCACAAAACAGTCTGCCCAGTGGATGGAGAAGGAAGTATTTACCCACCATTTCCCATGACACACTGGCCAAGCACGACATGAGATGTGAACTTCTTCACACTTGCAGATTTGCTCCTCTGTTGGAATGGCTGAGCCAGTTCCTGTGGGTATCCTGCAGTAGCAGAGAAGCCCCAGAATAGAAGCTGGGGAGAGAGAGAGGTATGGTGCAGCTGAGGTTACACTGTGTGCAGCTGATCACCACAGCAAGGGCTGGAGCTAAATGGTGGGCAGAAGAGAATGTGAGGAGTGGCACAAGATAAGAGTTGTCCAGCACTAGGAACATTATGGGCCAGTATGTGCACATGAACGGACTTGACATAAATATGAAACATGGCAAAAATTTATTTATTTATTTTTTATCAAGAATCTCTTTTATTGATTATCAGAAACATTACAAACATCTAATATGAACAAATTGTAACATGACAGTGTTTAGTTTGAACAATTAATACATTTCAGAGATAATATTATACATATTTCAATGTTATTCTCCCCAATCATCCCACCCTCTCCCGGTCCCAGAGTCCAAAAGTCTGGTCTATACATCAGTGTCTCTTTTGCTGTCTCGTAAATAGGGTTATTTTTACCATCTTTCTAAATTCCATATCTATGCGTTAGTATACTGTATTTGTGTTTTTGTTTCTGGCTTACTTCACTCTGTATAATAGGCTCCAGTTCCATCCACCTCCTTAGAACTGATTCAAATGTATTCTTTTTAATGGCTGAGTAGTACTCCATTGTGTATATGTACCACAGCTTGCTTATCCATTCATCTGTGGATGGACATCTAGGTTGCTTCCACGTTCTGGCTATTGCAAACAGTGCTGCTATGAACATTGGGGTACACGTGTTTCTTTCAATTCTGGTTTTCTCAGTGTGTATGCCCAGCAGTGGGATTGCTGGATCATAAGGCAGTTCTATTCGAAGTTTTTTGAGGAATCTCCAGACTGTTCTCCATAGTGGCTGTACCAGTTTGCATTCCCACCAACAGTGCAAGAGGGTTCCCTTCTCTCTGCACCCTCTCCAGCATTTATTGCTTGTGGACTTTTGGATAGCAGCCATTCTGATTGGCGTGAAATGGTATCTCATAGTGGTTTTGATTTGCATTTCTCTAATAATGAGTGATGTTGAACATCTTTTCATGTGTTTGTTAGCCATCTGTATGTCTTCTTTGGAGAAATGTCTATTTAGTTCTTTGGCCCATTTTTTGATTGGGTCATTTATTTTTCTGGAATTGAGCTGTAGAAGTTGCTTGTATATTTTTTGAGATTAGTTGTTTGTCAGTTGCTTCATTTGCTATTATTTTCTCCCATTCTGAAGGCTGTCTTTTCACCTTGCTTATAGTTTCCTTTGTTGTGCAGAAGCTTTTCAGTTTGATTAGGTCCCATTTGTTCATTTTTGATTTTATTTCCAATATTCTGGGAGGTGGGTCATGGAGGATCCTGCTGTGATGTAAGTCAGAGAGTGTTTTGCCTAGAAACATGG